>CBMN010003117.1:0-10375 GCA_000582825.1 Hordeum pubiflorum | reverse complement strand
ACCTGTGGCAGCCACTGCCCTTCATTGACCTCACCATGTATGGACACGAAGAGGATGGTGGTGACAGCATGGACTGAAGACGGCCAAGATGGCGGTAATGGCTAATCTAGGGTTTCTTTTTTTACTTTTCTATTTTTTTCAGTTTAAGTTTAATGTACGGCGGACAATGACGATGTCCTAGACTAGGGGCTGCTGGCCACATCGGGCTGCCAACTATGGGTCAGACCGAGGACCCCTAGACAACCAAAGAACGGGCCATGGCTATCATGGTCCCTGCCATACTCAAGATGGAATCCTTCGAAGACTTGGCGCACACTTCAAGACATGTTCAAATCATTGGCAAGCTTATTCATAGATGTAACCAACCATCTTGTAACCTTAGATACCCCCGGTCCCTATATAAGTTGTGGGGTTTAGTTCATAGGGTAGGTTAAGTTAGATTCATACATATGATCTCGAGGTAGATCATCTTGTACTCCATACTCCACCACAATCAATAGAATAGAAGCAAAACGTAGGATTTTACCTCTTCAAGAGGGCTTGAACCTGGGTAAACATCATGTCTCTCGTTCGTCCTGTTACCATCGAGCTAAGATCACCAGCTCAGGACCCCCTACCCGAGATCCGCTAGATTTAGCTCAGTCAGATAGACTTTTGGACTTAATGTGATATATAAGTTTTTGTTTCAATTGTTTTCTTTTGGGGGTTTGAATTTAAGTTTCAAATGCGGACACTATTTGAAATGTGTTGGGAAGGTTGGGCGCATCGATAGGTGGACGACCGCAAAGGGATGCTCGTGTCCACATTGCCGACGTGAACGAAAAGAAAGCGGATAAAACCAACATTCGTTTGCGTCGGTCGGTTGAGGTTAGCCTAACATCCAGGAGGAGCCGTGATGGGCACATTCCCACCAAGACCGTGGACTATGTCCCATCGGTCGGCGATGCAGTCGTAGTCATCATGATGTTGGCGAGGGGGAAAGGCAATGCAAGATCGTCGACCCAAAAAATTCAGATCTGGCGGTTTCGCTGGCTGCCACATCTCCTCGATTAACCCCCTCTCACTCAGCCTAACAAGGGCCATAATATTTTGGGTTTTTCCTTCCTACCTACTCCCATAACCTAGGGAAGAGCGGCGACCGATCTATCTCTTCTCCGATAAGCCCACGGGCCATCTCTCCATTTGTTTGTAGCTTTGGTGATGGGAGGGGACACGTAACCTAGTGCTTCAGTTTGGTGGAGGCAGGGTTAGGAAAACTTTGAGATTTGGTATCCCACATGTAGTGGTTCGGCGATGGTGTTGCCGCTGGCATGGAACAAGATCTCCCCGCCACGCCCTTGTTTCGGTGATGCCTCTTTGTATTGTCGGAATGCGTGTGAAGGATGGGTGTTCCATGATATTTTTGTTGACAGAGGATGAATTTTATTGAATCAAAATGAAGCATCAAGAGGATAAAAACACAATGAGCACACAGATGGACTTTGTATAATTAGGATGCACACACCGACGTGAACACATGCAAAAATAAACACCCCGGTAAAGAGCAAAGTCATACAAGACCAAAATTTGCCTAAACGACGAAAAGGAACAAAAAAATGAAGTGATCAAAACATCGGTCGGAAAATTATAGGGTATTCCATGATATTGTTCTTTGGATCTGGCTTTTTCTTCTGCAGGTTTGTCTTGGTGGCGCTCTTCTATGGTGTGGACAACATGGATGTATGTCTTGGTCCTCCTCCTCTAGTTTCAAATAACAAAGGCTGCACAACTTCGGCCTTGTCGGGGAGCGTATGAGAGTTGTGTTCCCTAGCTCCATCTCGTGGGGCATGTGGTGTTTCACAGGCCCTCATCTTGTTCTCAACGGTAATGTTTTTTACTAAGACCACGACCACCATCATATTATGGTCTACATTGACGACACTTCGGTTGTTTATTCTACAAACTCCTGGATTTCAACAAGTTTTTCCGGTTGAGATGGAGGCCCAAAGGCGACAACATATTAGCTCACAACATGCGTTGGTGGATGCAGGAGGAATAAGGTGGGGTTCTACTAAATGTATGGGGTTTGGCATTTCCCCCAAAAAAGAATAAGATAAAACAACGTGAATTTGACCTAAAAAAGGCAAGTGCAACTTCTTAAGCATTTCAACATCACGTCCTAGATTGTCAACTTTGTGTGAGATTTTGCCTAGTTTTATTTTCCACTAACAATAGTGTTGAAAACTTTTTTTGTAGCAATAAATTTCTTCAAAATACTCTCAAGTTCAGTGGGTATAATTTTATTTCCATAATAATTTGGAAAAGTTTAGGGATATGTTCTATCATATAGTTGTTATCAAAATTATATCTATAACCATTTTTGTTAAAATTATTCCTTGAAATAAATTTTACATCACTTTATCCTTATTTTGTTCAACAAGAGAAGCTATAAGAACATCTGTAGGGTCTATTAAAATATGATTGCAATTTACATAAAGGATGACTGGGAGGGGAGGGTTGCGAGGAGACCCATGGAGGTGTGAGGTGGAGTTGCTTTGAGTATTCTAAAAAATATATAATAGAACAGGGGCAGGGCCATATTTTTGAAACGATGAGAGATAGATTTTTAGGTTATTTTTATTGCTTATTCTTCCTTTTTTTGAGCATGTGATGCATGCCTCACATGTCCAACCGTTTATGTGTTCATTTTTAGCGAAAAAGGGCAATTTTATTGACTTATAACGTGGCATCGAATTGTTGCAAGCAAAACAAGTTCACACCTGGCCTCTGCATATCTGAGATGCACACCACTGAAAGAACGCACAACAATTAACATAATGAAACATAATGCCTAGTTGCCTAGGGGTGGAAGGGTAATCCGTAGAAAACAACACCGCTCAAGTCGGGAGAAAACTTCATGGAATGCCTCCTTCATATGCCCACACTCCAACATAAGCAAATGCCATTGCCTCAGTGATGGATCTAAGATGCGTGAGATGTCGACTAGATCCATGTAGCCAAGTGACAAAGATATGTGAAACACTATGGAGTGGTTACATGTTTAGATGCCACCTTGATTATTGACCATCTAACGGAGTGAACTTGTACTTGAAGAACAGTAGTCTGATTGTTCCATCTTTGTGAGAGAAATAACATCGTGTGCTTCTGGGCCGATTACACTTTGTGAGATTATCTTTAGTTAGTATCACCCCTTTGCGGAGGTACCACGGGAAAATCTTAGTTTTTAGAGGAATTCTTATTTTGTCAAATCTGCTTATCGTTGAATGGTGTATCATAGTGGACTAAAGCTCGATGCATACAGTTAATTGAGAGGCATCCTTGTCGGTGAAGATTCCTTAAGAATATATCGCTCCCTTGTGCTAATTGGGCGTTTGCCAAATGCATTAGAACGGTGTTCCATGTTCCCCAACTAGGCCCAATCGGACCCCTCTTGAAAGACACACGGTGAGGTGAGGTGTCCAGCATTTGTGCTAAAGTATCATATTTGTTACACACTATATGATATAATAGGTGCATTTCCTAGCCACTTATCCTCCTAGAATCGAATTTCAAAATTGTCCTTTATATTAAATGATCTAAAGCGAAAAAGAAGTGTTGCCCTTCATCCGACCATCCCAAAAGTGAGAAACTCCTGGTTTCCATTGAACCTGGGAGATGGCTTTGAACCCAATGTATTATGTCGTAACAGGTCTTGCCATACCACATCCTCATTAAAAAGCCTAAAGAGCCATTTACTGACAAGAGTAATGTTCTTAACCTCTAGGTGTTGGATCTAAAGACCGTCCTACTCTTTGGGGCAACAAATAACCTCCTATTCTGCAAGCTGGTATTTTTTCTACCACTTCGTCAAAAAAATATGGACCTAAAACAACCCTATTTAGGCATAACTCCATTTGGAATTTGAAAGAACGAGAGCATGTAAAGGACCATGTTGAAGAGGACAAGTCTTCCCAGAGGATGAGAGGGCAAGGGCTTTCCATTTCAACCGTTCACGTCCTTTTCCATATGCTTTCCCACATGGTTCCAATCAACATTTGAGAGTCTACGATAATATATCGGAATTTCAAAATACCTGGTCGAGAACTTGCCTTGCACCCAACTAAACAATGGGTATATGGGGTTGTCGCTTCCCGTGCTTCTCCAAAATAGAACAATTCACTTTTATGAAAACTAATCTTCAAACCAAACAACTACTCGAAAGCACACAATACAAGCTTAAGATTTTTTGCCTTCTCGAAGTAAATCGTGTCATCGACATATTGTGGGGATGGAAAGCCTACCATCCACTAGATGTGACACCACCCCACTAAATTGGCGTGCATCTTTTGCGCAATCGATAAGGTTTGCATGCATATCAACCACAATATTTAAAAAATGTCGGGTAGTGGATCTCCTTGTCGTAACCCCGAACAAGCTCAAAATCTTACACTGTTTTGCATTGTCTAGGGATATTGTCATGTTGATACTAGTCTTACCTAACATCCATCTGCCAGCGGCTTCCTCTACACATGTTTGCCATTTTTGAACTATTAATACCGGCATTCGTTTGCCCTCCATTCTAGGAGGTGGTGTGGTGAAGATCGCTTCCAGTACACTATTTGCTTGTTTCTTGTTCCTTCGTATGCACGGTCAACTTGTGCCTGAATCAAGCAACACCATGACCCTCTCTTGCTGCCTTGTCTCACCCTCATTTCACCCAAATGTTTGAGTTGGCATAAGCGTAGTGTGTTAAGTACTATTGTCAAGGTTTTACCTTAGATTTCGCACAAACTCGCACGTTTCATTTAATATCATCAATTATATAATTCATAGCGATTATAAGTGAAATAATCCGTGATGATACTACGGATAACAACTTCAGAAAAAAACATGAACTTTAGCAAACTTTCAGTTTATACTCTTTAGAATCCCAACAAATATTAGATGGTTAAGGTTGAAGCAACCTTGGTGATGTGACAAGAGCTCTTATCCAAGTCTCATCAGCAACAAAAGAGACGCCACTGCTAGTCTAATGGAGCAGGTCCTTGTCATCCGCGCCAAAAATCAACCTTGCGTTTCAGCCATGGAGCAAAACGATGGACCCTCTCAATTTAAAAAGTCGTGCTACCCTCATGCTATCAAAAAGGTAAATTTTGTCCAGTTGCGCAGCAGCCAGGCTGCCTCTATATTCCAAGTCCTCTCGTTGATTGAGCGTACAAGACTGGTGCACCCACATTGTGGCACCTATATTTTATGAAACCCGGAGATGGCTCCAAAGAGGCCCATCCTAATGGCGGGTTGTTTTATAGCGGCGGAGATGCTTTGTTTGTCGCTGTCAATGTGCGTCTCCTTGTCCAGCCCGGTAGACTATTCGCGCGGACAAGACAAAATACCACTTTTTGGGCAGCGCAAAAAGTCAGGAGGGGCATCTTCTCGCATCTTTTGGTGTAGATTCGATACTGTGGTTTTCAACATACCTGAATCCAAAAAGAGCACTAGCTTATTGTATAGCAAGGTAGCACAAGTAGTTAACTCTTTTGTTTCTTTGATAGCTTGTCAGAGAAAGATCGATCGCATGTTAAGAGTAATATTAAGAATCTTGCTTAAAGACAGAAAATAATAGAATACAATAAGTGCTAACCTATCTAGCTAAGCAACACAATCAGCAATAACACGGAACAAACGGGGATCATCACACGAAAACATAACAATCTCATTACCAAAACTGATGCACCATTGTTCAACTCAACCGACAACAATTTTCGCCATTTCCCTTACATCTCTGACGCAGCACGCCCCAAAATCATATTTGAATACAAGATAATATACACTCTACATCAAAACCATATGGAATGGCGACCACCAATCCCTTGAAGCGACCAATGCATGCACAAATGAACTCCCCCAGAAGATTCAACACAAAAAATTGGTTGACAGTACCAATGACGAGTTATGGAAAGAAAAGCAAGCCTCAACCTTGCAGCCACAAAACAGGAGTAGAACTATGTGGATAGGATGGACTGTAGCATAAGCTGCTGCTGTGGTTGCAAGGTGGAAAATGTCGAGGCAAGAAAATCAGGCGGCAATGTCTGCTGAAATCGCTTCAGAACATTGATCATCCGAGTGGTTGTTTCATCTGTTGCAAGCTCCTTTCCATTGCACAGAACCTACATAAAAAAAATGATGTAACCAATCATTTACCAAATTATTCATAGAAAACTAAACTTAGATATCAAGACGTGCTCCTGGATAAAAAGGTATGCCGCTACCAAATGGCTAAACTGACACCTTGGCCCAAACTCAAAAAATAATGCGATCACATGAATTTACACACCAAACCGCATGTACTGTTTCAGTGTCATTATTTTATTTTTATTCAGCAATAGTACATCATCCCCTAACTGGAGGTGATTGACTGACAGAGCAAGCACAGAAGTCAAAATTACCTCGGCAAAAATAGAAACTATTTTAGGAAGATACTGACTATGAGGTCCAAGAACCTGTGCGTCCGATCTGCACATAAAAAATAGGTTATATATAATGTAAGAAATATTCTATTGTTGCTGCCATGCTAACACTAAAGAGCAGATACCTCTCCACCATTGAACAAAGTTGATCATGTACAACTTTTGCTTCAATCTTGTCATCTTTTATAGGCAAGCAACCAAGCCATGCTGGAATGACCTGTGAAACATAATTGATTCAGTTTAAACTATA
Organism: Hordeum pubiflorum; assembly: GCA_000582825.1. Taxonomy (NCBI): domain Eukaryota; kingdom Viridiplantae; phylum Streptophyta; class Magnoliopsida; order Poales; family Poaceae; genus Hordeum; species Hordeum pubiflorum. The sequence goes on along the minus strand of CBMN010003117.1, from coordinate 3,679 downwards.
AAAAAATAGTACACATACACATGCACAGGAGAAGTAGAAGTATAGACAAGCAACTAAGCCATGCTGGAATGACCTGAGAAGCATAATTGATTCAGTTTAAACCATTAAAAAATAGTAGACATGCACAGCAGAAGTAGAAGTAGAGTAGAGTAGAAGTAGAAGTACAGACAAGCAACTAACCCATGCTGGAATGACCTGAGAAGCATAATTGATTCAGTTTAAACCATTAAAAAATAGTACACATGCACAGCAGAAGTAGAGTAGAGGTATATCTCAGCTTGATTTTGAACTCATAGCTAGGAAAAAAATCGTCAGAATCTACATATGTACTCTTTCATTCACTTGACAATCCACATGCTGTAGTGCATGGAATGTACATCATCAAATATCACAAAAAGATAGCAAACAACCGTATGTCTCTTTGGTTCAGAAGAATATAATAGGAATTTTGGATTCCACATGATTTTTTATCTACAGAGCTTGTTTGGTTTCTAGGACTGAAAATCATAGGATTTTCCTATGCCTACTCCATGGATTTAGAGTCGCGCGACTAGTCGTCGACTTGTCGATGAGTCGCAAAAAAATGTCGACTCAACTTAGTGACGACTCAAGTCGCGAGTACTATGGCATGCACCTAATCCTTCAAGAAAATTTCTTGTAATTTTTCAGTGGACCAACAAAACAACCTTTGATCACAGATTCCTGTAGTGTTAAATAAACATGCCTTCATACTGAATTCCGACATTTTGCTATTCTTGCATTTTCGAAATATTACGAACCAAAGAGGCCCTTGGAAAGTTTAGTATCTTAACAGAACCTGGTAGTGAGATTTAAGCATATACCTGAGCCGCATCAATCCCATCGCGATGAAATTGACATATTTTTCCAAGTGCTGAAACAGCATTATCATATGCCATAATATTATCTGCATGTTGTGCTTCTGGATGTCTTATAACATTGTTCAGCTTTGACAGAGCCTCTGAATTTTGAAAAGCATTATTGTGTTAAATCGAATGACTTCAAGATGCTTGCGGTACTAAGCCAATAAGATTCAGAACTTACCTCCAACTAAAGGACGGAAAGTATGGCCACCAAACTCAGCACATACGCCCAGGCCATAAACAGCAGCCTAACATGATGATGATTTTGTCACTACATTAGTGCCATGTATTACAGACAATAAAAGTTAAGACAACATGAAAACACAAATACAGACCTGCCGAACATCCGAGTTATCATCATTGGATGCCTCCAACAGAAAAGGAACATAGGTATCATAATACCTGCTCAGGAGAAAAGGCATGATTCAGTTACAATTAAATCCCAGTTTACACAAACTAATGTTGAGGAGAAACATACTTCAGAGCAGACTCACGACATTGCTCTGCAATGTCGTCAAAAATGCAGATAGCTATCCTTCTCTCCTCAGCTGTCTTGTCCTTTCCCTAAAGATGAGATAAAAATATTAAATAGGATACCAAGATATAATGGAGACATTCCAACAGGAATAGGCCTAATACAACATAGGTAATGATCATAAACATTATCCTTTGGCACCATATAAATGAAGAGACCAAAGAGAGAGGCATTCACACTTCAAGGCTACAAGCAATTGTTTCTGTCCAAGCTAACAGTGCTTTACATACTATTTTAGCTGCCACCTTATTAGTTCCACAGAAGAGAGAGGCATTCACACTTCCAAGGATACAAGCAATTGTTTCTATCCAAGCTAACAGTGCTTTACTATTTTAGCTGCCGCCTTATTAGTTGCACAGTTTTCAGAAATAAACGGTTTGTTCAAAGACTAGACATGTGGTTCTCTTCCACGGTTCTTCCCAAAACCAAGACAAAGCCACACAGGAATATGGAAAAATTATCAACACAGGATTTTATCCATAAATTTTGTGTGAGGAATTCTGTGTGCTACTTGGGTCAAATGAGAGAACTAATACAGAATCAGTTGTAATTGGAAAAATATTAGAAACTGAACTCGAAACAAATGTGTGCCCACAACACTATACACATGCCCAAACAAGGCAGGATTCAATCAACTTACCAACATTGGTGTAACGTACACAGATAGCTCATCAAAGAACGGCAAGAAAGAAGCTTTAAAGGTTTTAATCAAAGTTCCCAGGCACTCGCCGACCTGAGAGTAAACCAACAGAGAATGTTAGTTCAAAAATGAAATTGCAGAACACAAGCAATTCACAGACATGTCATAAAACATAACCTGATCGAACACTTCCTCCTCCTGCTCATTCTCTTCTTTGAGTAGTTCTCCTTCATCAGCATCAAAATCTTCTGCTTTTGTTCTCTCTGATCTGTCTCTTTTCCTGGTTGCACTAGCTATAATAACATTCTTAATCTCATCCGAAATAGCTCTTACTTGATTCTCATCAAGAAGACATCCAGAAAGCTGTTCAGTGAAAGTAAGGTCAGGGAGAAATCTGGTAAAGCAAACTCTCTAGAAGTCAAGGAACAATTAAATGTGTGCCATCCAGAACTGCTAACTAGGTAACATCGTACAGATAATGGATCAAGTGTTGATCCATTCAAAAGAATCCATGCTTTAAACACAACAAATAAGAAAATTAATTTATCACTTGCTACACGCTAATCCATAAACAGTGATAAGTACCTAGGTACTTTTACACAAAGGTGTATTTGTCTTGTCGTACGAAGTTTTTCTTACAAAAGAAGCAACTTTATTGTATTACTAACGCTAACAACTTCCACCAATATATAATATGAAGTGATATGTAAGTTAATGAAGACTGAAATATGTCGATCTTCCAACAGTCATCACATTAAGTAGTGTTACTCCCCATGTTCCTCAGCATTGCAGAGACGGGAGCGTAAATTTGGTTCCAACAACAGCACAATAGACACACAGAACATAAGGGTGGTTATCCAAACTGAGAAGAACTTTATGATATAAGGAGTTTCTAATAACATATAGAGCATATAAATCTATAGGCCTAGTTAGGGAGTTTGGAGGACCCTAACAATCAAACTGCTTAAATCTTGCTGAGACGGGAGCGTAAATTTGGTTCCCACAACAGCACTATAGACATACAGAACGTAAGGGTGGTTATCCAAACTGAGAAGAACTTTATGATATAAGGAGTTTCTAATAACATATAGAGCATATAAATCTATAGGCCTAGTTAGGGAGATTGGAGGACCCTAACAATCAAACTGCTTAAATCTTGCTGAGACGGGAGCGTAAATTGGGTTCCCACAACAGCACTATAGACATACAGAACGTAAGGGTGGTTATCCAAAGTGAGAAGAACTTTATGATATAAGGAGTTTCTAATATCATATAGAGCATATAAATCTCTAGGCCTAGTTAGGGAGTTGTGGAGGACCCTAACAATCAAACTGCTTAAATCAAACAGCCCAAGTTGCTAGAGTGATGTTGGACATCACATCAGGCTATTTCGGAAAGCCTTCAATCGGTTATATCACTATATGTTATTTGGAAGCCCACAAATAGTCATCAATATGGAAATACTACATTCGCTTAGAAAGCTCCCCTCCACCACATTTTTTGGTGTATTAGTCAAGACATGCAAATACACAATTACCAGTTACAATGTAGGCCTAAGCATTGCTCATTCTAACACGAACAAGTGACACAACCCACCAGATACTGTACTACCCCCCCCCCCCC
>CBMN010003113.1:0-12417 GCA_000582825.1 Hordeum pubiflorum | reverse complement strand
ACGGATGAGGACCCGACTGATTTCTCAAAAAATAAGTCGGATGATTTGTAGTAGGCGCCATATATCAAACCCGGAGGGCCTTGGTGCATATATGGTGCGTACGGTTGTTTTACATAAAGGCCCACCCCTTCCCTTGAATTTGCCATCTGTCACTCCCGGCCAGTGCTCTATATCCTGGCCCTCCCCCCAGATTAAAAAAAAAGAGAGAAAAATCCGCAGGCCGGAAGCCAAGGTTAGGTCTTGACCACCCCGCCGGAACCCCCCGCAGCCCGTCGCCGGCGGCCGTCCGCGGCGGCGATCCGACCGCGCGCCTCCCCGCGCGGCCTTCCCTGACCAGATCTCGCCGGGGACGCATGAGGCGGGCCCGAATCGGCCAGATCTAGGAGCTTTCGGGCCGGTCCCGTCATGCAGCCCGGCGGGGCGCCCTCCGGCAGTTCGCCGGCGTCGTCGCCGCGGCCGGAGCAGCCGCCCACGCCGTCGCAGCAGCAGCAGCAGGCGCAGGCGCAGGCGCAGCACTTAGGGTTCGCCAGGAATCAGGTGAGCCGGCCTTGGTGGTCTCTCTCTGTGTCCTGCCCCGCCTCGGCGGCAGGGCAGGGGGTTCGAATTTATTTTTCTGGCGGTGGGTTTATCTCCGCGGGTGGCAGACGCCATTGGTGGGGAGACGTGCCCTCTGCGCGCGCGCGTGCGGTCGTTGGGATCTGGGAGAAAAAAAAGCGGCGCCTTTATTGGGGCCGGCTTCTCCTGCCTGGCCGCAACGGTAGCGAGGCTTCCTCCTGCCTGTCAACGCCAGTGGAGTGCGAGCGCGTGCCGTGGCCGTGGGTGCGCGTCCTGTCCCATCCGCCCGAGTTCCTCCGTTTGTGGGGTTCAGTGCGGCGTCGGTTCGCAGTTCCATGTGTCTCGTGTCTTCGGTCCAGGTTTCTCCGGCGACGACGGGGTCCCGTGCGTCTGGAATTCTTGCTTCTTGGATTTGTGTTGGGTTTGGGATTGTTGTGCGATTCAGTCTTGGATTGTTCTCGGGCCGATTTGGATCAGCTCTGTTCCTCTCTGTGATCGAATTGCACCTGTGTTTGTTTCTGAAGAATGCTTGGCTTTGTTACATCCGCGATTCGGTTCTCCGACTGGGGTTTTTGAGTTCTCTCTTTGGTTCATCCTTAATTTCTGTGAGTTTGTGATTTCTGAACGGGTTTGCCTTCTGTTATTGCAGGCGATGATGCATCAGCAGCAGCAGCAGCAGCAGCAGTCCTACCAGCCCGGTATGCCGCATGGTATGATGGGCGGAGGCGGCGGCTTCCCCCAGTCGTCGGGCCCGATGGGGCCGTTCCAGGGTCAGAGGAACCTGCCCCAGCCCGGTGGACCGCAGGGCCAGCAGTATAACCAGAGCACAATGCAGCAGCAGCAGGCGTACATGCAGTTTCTGATGCAGCAGCAGAAGTCCCATGGGATGCAACTCCAGCAGCAGCAGCAGCAGCAGCAGCAGCAGCAGCAGGCCAAAATGAATATGGCAGGGCCGTCCACAAGGGACCAGGATGCGGCTGCCAACCCCGCGAAGATTCAGGAGCTCATGTCCCTTCAGGCCCAGGCTCAGGCGCAGGCGCAGGCGCAGATGCTTAAGAGACAGTCTGAGCATCTTCAGCAGGCGGAGAAGCAGCAGCCAGAGCAGGGGCAGCGGGCCGGTAGCGAGCAAAGGAGCGGTGACATGAGGCCTCCTATGCCACCACAAGGAATCCCTGGGCAGCAGATGTCATCGGCTAGTATGGTGAGGCCGATGCAGCCAATGCAGGGTCAAGCGGGCATGGGCAACATTGGTGGTATCCCGTTGCAAGCTATCCATGCCTGGGCAAAGGAGCAGAACATTGATCTGTCTGATCCTGCAAATGCAAGTCTCATTTCTCAAATCGTACCTATATGGCAGGCCAGGATGGCCGCCATGCAGAAGCAGAACGCGACAAACATGGCTGCACAGCAGCAGCAGCAGCAGCAACAGCAACAGCAGAATCAGCAAATGGTTCCTAGGCAAGTGAACAGTGATACCCCATTAAATGGGAATAATCCTGGTCAGGCTCCATTGAAGCCCAGGCAGCCTCCCCCGCCTAGTTCTTCTGTTTCTGCTGGAGCAGAGACTAAGAAGATGAATCCGGGCAACTTGCAGATGCAGCAGCAGTTTTCTGCCCATAACAGGGAAACCACAAATGAGAGGGCTGTGAGGCCGCCCATGACAATGGGCAATGCCGGGCAAATGATGCATATGGTCCAAACTTCTGGACAGGCGAACAAGATTTCTGAACAGCCCAATCCAAAGAATACCCTTGCGAGCTCAGAAGCGATGCAGCTGCAGTATGCAAGACAGTTGCAGCAGGCTAATCGAGCTACCGCCCCTACAGCAACTCCTGGTGAAACAGGAGGATCACAGGCCCCAACTCAAGGTGGTCGGCCGAATTCGAATTTCACAAAACATCAACTTCATGTACTTAAAGCTCAGATATTAGCTTTTCGGCGTCTGAAGGTACAAGAAAGCTAAATTTCGATGTCTCTTGTGTTCATGCATTTTTTTCTCGAGTTCCAATATAGTACAGTCCAATTTTACTATGGTTCAAGCTGGTCAATCTCATACTGTTCTTATTTCTCTTTGGTTGCATCTCAGCGTGGTGACCGTACACTACCACCGGAAGTTCTTGAATTAATCATGTCTCCTCCTCCGCCACCGCCAGACTCACAGATGCAGCTGGTCTCTGGACCTCCAGTAACGGTCAATCGTGAAAGGGCTGCTTCAGTCAATGCCGATGAACAAGGAAGGCCTGTGGAGAGTGGTGATAAAGCTCCTGAAAAACCTCTATTGTTGAAGGGACCCTCTTTACCAAAGGCGGAAGTTTCTGCTTCGGAAGAGAAAACTGGTTCTGCAAGTGGCCCCATGCCAGTGACGAAAGTTCCGCCCAAGGAGCCTCTTAGAACTGTACCAGTTTCCGCACCTGAACAAAGTAACACCGCTCCCGTTAAATCTGAGCAGGAACCAGAAAGGGGTATCCAGAGGACACCTGGGAGAAGTGATTACAGTGGTGAAAGGGGAAAATCTGCACCGACCGATAGTGGTTCGGCAGATGCTGAGCAGGCAAAAAGAGCTGCCTCTACAAGTAGCGCACCATCTCCAAGGGATGTTCCCAGAAAATATCATGGTCCATTATTTGATTTCCCGTCCTTTACTAGGAAACATGATTCTTTGCCCCCTGCAAATTACAACGGTAGTCTGGCACTTGGTTATGATGTGAAAGATTTGTTGGCTCAGGAAGGCATGATAGTTCTTGGCAAGAAACGGGAGGATAACTTGAAGAAGATTAGTGGCTTGCTTTCAATTAATCTAGAGAGGAAAAGGATCCGACCAGATCTTGTTTTGAGGCTACAGATTGAAGAAAAAAAGCTGAAACTCCTAGAGCGTCAGGCTCGCATGAGGGATGAAGTTGAAGAGGTGCAACAAGAAATAATGGCGATGCCTGATAGGATATATAGGAAGTTTGTCAAGCAGTGCGAGCGTCAACGCGTCGAGCTTATAAGGCAAGTTCAGCAGATGCAAAAGGCCTCAAGAGAGAAGCAGCTGAAATCCATTTTCCAATGGCGCAAGAAGCTTTTGGAAGCACATTGGGCTATTCGTGATGCACGAATAACTCGTAACAGAGGGGTGGCCAAGTACCATGAAAGGATGTTGAGGGAATTCTCAAAGAAAAAGGATGATGATCGAAGCAAAAGAATGGAGGCACTGAAAAACAATGACGTGGAACGATATCGTCAAATACTATTAGAACAACAAACTAGTGTTCCTGGTGATGCAGCTCAAAGATACAATGTTCTATCTTCGTTCTTATCCCAGACTGAAGAGTACCTTTATAAACTCGGTGGGAAAATTACTGCTACCAAGAATCAGCAACAAGTAGAAGAGGCAGCAAATGCTGCAGCAGCAGCTGCCCGGGCACAGGTATTATGACATTCTTTTCTTTTGAAAGTGAAATTAGCTTTTCTGCCACCTTTGGTTTCTTAGGCTGTCAGATTCTACAGACAGTATCACATTCTATTTTAACTGTTTAAAACCATTTGTATAAAAGTGGTTGGTGGTGGAACATGCTCATGGCTGCCCATTGGCCACCGGGCTACTAGAATGCTTGCCGAGTAACCAGAAGACAGATTACAAAACTGTACTGGACAAATCAACAATTTCAGTCTCAGCCAATTTTTCTTGCTAATCAATGAAAAGTTTAATGACCAGAAAACTGGAACTAACTGCAGTGTTGTTCAACTTCCAAAGCAAAACAAAATTAGCATGCGCCCCTTACGTTACCTTTCATCAACTATTATTATTGAAGGGGAAAAGGGTATTAACCTGTATCCTGTGTGTGTACACTGGAATGTGTTGCGTTATCAAAGAAGTCGGGCACAACTGTACTCCCATGCACTGCACATCCGCCGCAGGCCCGCAGCGCGTCTATGTGCTTCCGTCTTTACTCGTTAGGTTCCTAGTGACTATTGTTGTAAATAATGAGCTTGCTGATTGTTTAACAGGGCCTTTCTGAAGAAGAAGTGAAGGCTGCTGCACAATGTGCTGGTCAGGAGGTTATGATAAGAAACACATTCTCGGAGATGAATGCACCAAGGGAGGAAAATGCATCTGTTAACAAGTAAGTAATTAACTAATGTGAATGTGGTTCTATTTGAATGTTCTCTCGACCCACTATATTTATTTCAGAGAGCACTAATAATTTGTGTGTTCTATTGACTTCTGAGTAAATTTCACATACAATTGCTCTCTAATTTGGAACCAACAATTGTTCTGTTTCACATTTGGTATAAAATTTGTGCACATCAACAAGGTCTGCAAAACTACCTTTTAGCTTTAAGACACTTTGACCTGTTTTATTCTTATAGGTACTATATGTTAGCTCATGCTGTGAGTGAAAAAGTAACAAAGCAGCCCTCACTTTTGAGACTAGGAACTTTAAGGGACTACCAACTGGTATAATCTCCCTTCAACTCAACTATTTGTCTTTAATACTAATGTTAATATTGTTGTGACCTGTCAGTCTGTCACAATTTGTTACAATTTTGTTTTGCTGGTTATCCAGGTGGGCCTTCAATGGATGCTTTCACTCTACAATAATAAATTGAATGGCATTTTGGCTGATGAGATGGGTCTTGGCAAGACTGTACAGGTGTGCCTTTCTTGCTGTGTTCCGCCTGCTGGACTTTAGTTATTTCACCATGTTTTCGGATTGCTCCACTCTTCCTTCAATGCCATGCTGCTAGGATTGGCTTTTCATGGTTGTACACCTTTTTTGCTTAAACAGGTTATGGCGTTGATTGCATACTTGATGGAGTTTAAAGGGAATTATGGACCACATCTCATAATAGTGCCAAATGCTGTCTTGGTCAATTGGAAGGTGCTTTTTTTTTTCCCGTATCAATTTTGTGATACGGAAATTAGCTTAGAAGCATAAGTTTTAACTAAATTTTCTGTTCTTGCTTCAGAGTGAACTGCTAAACTGGTTACCATCTGCATCTTGCATCTTTTATGTTGGTGCAAAGGATCAAAGGCAAAAGTTGTTCTCTCAAGTAAGTTACTACATCTGTACTTATTATGCTTGAGCACTCAAAGATTGTGATAAATGTTACCTTTTAGATATATTTTGTTGTGAAGCAAACACAATCATCTTCTAAAATGCATCACAGTCCTAGCTATGCTCTTTGCTGAACAATATTCTAACAGGGGAGAAGTCATAAACCATGCATTATCTTATTTAGAAACAATCTGCTTACTGATTACTTCACTTCAGGCTTTTACACCTTATGCGTCAGGCTTGTCTTCTATTATTAGTATTTTCTTTTGCTCTAAAATTAATTCCGTACGCTTGGTTTTACTAAAATGGGGAAAGTGACCTACAAGAAATGGGTTACTGGCACATACAAACTTCTTCACCAAACTGTACTCCATCCATATATATACAAGACACGAAGTCATCATTGCACATGGCTTGGTTTTTATTTAGAGTAAATGAAACCATGTTGCACATGTTGTGGTTTCTGTTTTTCATACCAGTGAAGCTCAGGTGCTGTATAGGGGTGGAGTTTTCTCAATTCCATGGGCACATTTCCCCCCCGAAAAGGAGGGCTTTCCCCCAGTCTGTGCATATTCCATGGGTACTGTTATATGATGTTCCATTTTATACCTGAACAGGGTTTGATCTTTTTTCTCCCCCATAGATAAGCTTATTTGGCAGCAAATGTATGTGACTTTCATTATTGATTTAGCTTTTGTTGAAATTTTTGCTTCTGAACCTTTTTTCTCGGATTTCATCTTGCAGGAGGTTTTGGCTGTCAAATTTAATGTTCTTGTGACAACATATGAATTTGTTATGTTTGATCGTTCTAAGCTTTCAAGAATTGACTGGAAGTACATTATAATTGACGAGGCCCAACGAATGAAGGACAGAGAGTCAGTCTTGGCCCGTGATCTTGATCGCTATCGTTGCCAGCGACGTCTCCTTCTCACTGGCACTCCTTTACAGGCAAGTCCAATAAATGTTTACCGATTATTCAACACTGATATGTTGAGCCTCTGTTCCTGGAAGTTCCTTTTCTCTTTTATGCCAGTATAGTTGTTTTACCACATGGGTACTGTTTATTTTAGATTGTTATTTAACACATTCTTTCATTTTTTGCAGAACGATCTCAAGGAGCTTTGGTCCCTTCTAAATTTGTTGCTACCAGAAGTGTTTGACAACCGCAAGGCATTTCAAGATTGGTTCTCAAAGCCTTTTCAGAGGGATGCTCCTACACCTAGTGAAGAAGATGATTGGTTGGAGACCGAGAAGAAAGTGATTATTATTCACAGGCTTCATCAAATTTTGGAACCTTTTATGCTACGTAGACGTGTTGAAGATGTTGAAGGTTCACTTCCACGGAAGGTACCATAAATTTGCCCTTGTTATTCAATGTGAAAGTACTGAAGTTAATCGCGTACTTGTTGGTAACTTGGTTCTTCAAACAAACAGCGTTATTTATTTGGCATGTCATTTGCAGGACTCTATTGTTTTGAGGTGCAAAATGTCTGCCATTCAAGGTGCTATATATGATTGGATCAAATCCACTGGCACCATTAGAGTTGATCCGGAAGATGAGAAAATACGTATCCAAAGAAATCCGATGTACCAGGCCAAGACATATAAGAATCTCCAAAACAAATGCATGGAGCTGAGGAAAGTTTGCAACCATCCTTTGCTGTCATATCCCTTTATGAATTACTACGGGAAGGATTTTATCATCAGATCTTGCGGGAAGTTGTGGAATCTTGATAGGATTCTAATCAAGCTTCATAGGTCTGGTCACCGTGTTCTCCTCTTTAGCACCATGACAAAACTTCTTGACATCCTGGAGGACTATTTGCAATGGAGGCAACTTGCTTACAGGCGAATTGATGGAACAACTAGTTTGGAGGACCGTGAATCAGCAATTGTTGATTTTAATAGGCCTGGTTCTGAGTGTTTTATATTCTTGCTTAGTATCCGTGCTGCTGGCAGAGGTCTGAATCTTCAGAGCGCAGACACTGTTGTAATTTATGACCCCGATCCCAATCCACAGAATGAAGAACAAGCTGTTGCAAGGGCCCATCGTATAGGGCAGACTAGGGAGGTAAAGGTTATTTACATGGAGGCTGTTGTTGATAACATCTCAAGTTATCAGAAAGAGGATGAATTGAGGAATGGAGGAAGTGGAGATCTGGAGGATGATCTTGCTGGAAAGGACAGATACATGGGTTCAATCGAAAGTCTCATCCGCAACAATATCCAACAGTATAAAATTGATATGGCAGATGAAGTCATCAATGCTGGTCGTTTTGATCAAAGAACGACCCATGAGGAAAGGCGTATGACTTTGGAAACCCTACTGCATGATGAAGAGAGGTATCAAGAAAGTCTTCATGATGTTCCTTCACTACAGCAAGTTAATCGCATGATTGCTCGGACTGAAGAGGAAGTCGAGCTCTTTGATCAGATGGATGAAGAATTCGATTGGACAGGAGATATGATGAAACATAATCAGGTTCCAAAGTGGCTCCGTGTTGGCTCTACAGATGTTGACTGTGTTGTGGCGAGCTTAACCAAAAAGCCTGCCAGAAATTCATCTGGCAGTGCTCCTGACAATGGTGACAAACTCGAGAAAAGAAGGGGGCGACCCACGGGGTCTGGTAAGTACTCTATCTACAGGGAGTATGAAGATGAAGATGATGAGGAGTCCGAAGAAGATGATGAAGAGAGGAATACACCATCTCACCCTGAAGAAGAAGCGGGAGAATCTGAAGATGAAGAGGAAAATGATGATTCGGTACCTGATGATGATAACAAAGATCAATCGGAGGAAGAAGAGCCTAACAACTATGATGGGTACGATCTTCAACATGGGACAGGGAGTGGAAAAGCTCGCAAGTCTGAAGAAGCTGGCTCTACAGGATCTTCATCTGGAAGCCGGAGATTACCACCACCTGCCCCCTCCTCATCTTTGAAGAAGTTGCGGTCTCTATCTGCATTAGATTCCCGCCCAGGCACTTTCTCAAAAAGAACTGTATGTCTGAGACCTGGCACTTATTTTTCTCTTCTTTCTCTTTTTATTCCTGCATGAGAAGTTAACTGTACAATTATTCTTTTTACTTATGAATTTACAGCCAGATGACTTGGAGGATGGAGAGATTGCATTATCAGGGGACTCACATATGGATATACAGCAATCAGGAAGCTGGAACCATGAACGGGATGACGGTGAGGATGAACAGGTGCTGCAGCCAAAAATAAAACGCAAAAGGAGTCTCCGAACTCGTCCAAGACCTAATACCGATAAACAGGAAGATAGATCTGGTGCAGATGGTACCTTCCCCCAACGTGGTGCTCGCCTTTTATTCCCAGGAGATGGTGATTGTGATTCACAGCAAGATGCCCATGCTCTTGCAGATCCTACTTCCAGGCAGCAAGACACAGTTCATCCGATAGTGAAACAGAAGCGTAACATGCCATCTGGAAAGGCCTCTCCTGCTTCTAGGGCAGGGAAATCCACCCACTTGTCTGGGTCTGCTGAGGGATCTGCTGAACACCCCAAGCAGAATTGGAGCAACAAGGTCATCAATTCTGCTGGCACAAAGATGTCTGACAGTATGCAAAGAAAGGTTAGCATAAAACCTTCTGTTCTTCTTTGTATGCTTACGATGGTTTGCCCTGTTAAAAGTACTCATTGCCTCTCCTCTAAAAACATCTTAGGCAACCACGGTAACTTATGTTGGGAATACTTGTAGTATTTTACTTCGTTGCGTTTTAGCAAATATGGTTATGGGGGCTTGTTTGGACCTCACCAGTGCCAGCATTAGATCAAGGTAGCAGGGTTAGCAATGGGGTAGCTGTTAGATTTGTTTTTTTCGGGAAAGCATGAATATGGCAATTGCTTAATGTCCCATGCTATGTTTATTTTGAACCATTTGGTGAACAGAAACATGATAATGTACAATGAAAACAAACATTGCCCAGTGAGAATCAATATGGCTCTCCCGAGTCCTTCCCATTTGGTCGAGTTTGCTCAGTAAGCAAGATTTTGGAGGTCTCCAATCTCATCACCTTTGTTGGCGATGCTGCTAGATAAACATTTGCTTGGGTTAGCAATAGAACCAGACATGCCTTTGGGTTCCCATGGCAGTTGTAACAATGTAGTTTACAGTCTTGGAAATGAGGTATTTCATGGCCAGTTCCTTCGTTGATATTGGGATTAGATCTCTGAAAATAAGAAATTAGAACTACTGTTCTATTTTGTACATATGACATTTATCACAGAGCAGAATGATGCTGTATTATTAGGAACATGTGCTTGCTTCTGTTTGACTTTTACTCGTGTCGTTTGGCCTTCCAGAAATCAGCTTTTGATTGCTGGGTTATGATTTATCTCATCTTTGATCACTGCAGTGCAAGAATGTAATAAGCAAGCTTTGGAGGAGAATTGGCAAAGAGGGACACCAAAAAATACCCAACATAGCTTCTTGGTGGCGAAGGAATGAAAATTCTTCATCCAAAGGTGTGGCTGGAAGCACCCTTGATCTACAGAAAATCGAATTGCGAGTTGACGGATTAGAGTATAGCGGCGTAGCTGAGTTCATAGCGGACATGCAGCAGATGTTGAAAAGTGTGGTTCAACATTTTGGCTACAGACATGAGGTAATCCCATAGCATTAGACCAGGCCTCCCTTTTGCCTTTTATATCTATGTTGTATTAATCTTATGAGCATTATGTTATTTTGTTCCTGAAACATGCCACATGAGTCAAGAAACAGTCACAATCACACCTTTCTATTTTGAGTATACCCAGCCTTTATCTCTCAAGAGCTGACATTAAGGTGATACATGATGTGTCTGCAACTAGTGTATGATATGGATTCATAAACACTAACTGCACACATGAGTGGATAATATGAAGGGTTTGTGTGTGATTGTAGTTAATTTACTCAGATGAACGTGTAAACAATCATCAGAAGTAGAGGCAGCTTATGGAAGTTTGAAATCATCTTATTAGTTAATTGAGCATCCATCTTAGTTTCTTAGATATGGGTCAATTAAACTAGTAGTACTGTTTGGTCAGAGTCCAGTACTTGCACCATGACCTCTCAAGTTAGCTGACTATTCATCTTAGTAGCTGGACTACTACTGTCTACTGATTGGTCTTTTTATTGCTGAAAACTAATGTTGTGGCAATTGTAGAACGAGATATCGCCACATACTTCTGCTAGTTATAATTGTGTGAATTTGTAGTTGCATATTATAATCTTTGTCCAGTTAATCATGAGGTGTGTGCTTGTGTTGAATCTTAATTTATTTACTCCATGGAAATGCAGGTCCGGGTAGAAGCTGAGATTCTCCACAACTTATTCTTCAACATAATGAAGATCGCCTTCCCAGACTCTGACTTCCAAGAGGTCAAGGACTCGCTGTCGTTTTCGAACCCTGGAGGAGGTGCGAGCAGCACGGCTGTCCCATCAGCAAAGCACCTGGCTTCAGGCCTGAAGCGTCGTTCCGCCACCACCGAAGCAGAGCAGCATGGTCCAGGCAGCGGCAAGCACAGCCATCACGCGTCGGCCGGCGAGGCTCCTAGCCGGGCCAAACCTGAGAGGGACTCGAGGCATTCAGGGCTAGGAAGGGACCAGAGCCTCGACAGCCCAGGGCTGCCGCTGCACCCTGGCGACCTGTTCATTGTCAAGAAGAAGAGGCAAGACCGGGCTCGGACCAGCGTCGGATCGCCGTCCAGCTCAGGCCCCCGAGGACCGCTCTCTCCGTCCAACACTGGCCGGTTGGGGCCAGCGCCGTCGCCGAGAGGCGTGAGGACGCCGTTCCAGAGGGACTCTCACCCGTCCCAGCAGTCCATGCCTGGGTGGGGCGCGCACTTGGACCGTGGGGGGAGCTCGCCGCCCGGCATCGGAGATATCCATTGGGCCAAGCCTGCCAAGCGGCAGCGGACAGACACCGGCAAGAGGCGGCCGAGCCATTTGTGACGCGACATACACATTCTCCATGCATCATCATCGTCGCCATGCGTCGCGGACTTATGGCCATGAGAAGAAGGGAATGTTGTGTGGGTTAGGAGTATTTTCTTGCTGTATGTTGGGTATTTGTTTGTTTACTGTAAAGAGGAACACTTCCTTTAATAGCCTTTGTTATGTGGTAGGTGGTTTAGTGGTGCAACCAGAGGATGCATGTGCTCTCATGTGAAAGGGAACAGTGATAATGGAAATGAGTTGGTGTTTAGTTAATAATCAGTTATTAGTAATTATCATCTGTTGTATGTTTCCATAAGCAAATTGTTACCAGAACCTGATAAATTAATTATCGGCGCTTTCTTACATGCTGCATTGTGTTTCACTTCGTCGTTGGAAGCGCAAAATGCAATCGTTATGTACTCCCTCTGTTTTTTTGCATATTAGCTTTGTCTAGAGTCAAATTTTATAAAATTTGACCAAGTTTGTATATAACAATATGAACATTTACAACATGTACTCCCTTTGTAAAGAAATATAAAAGCGTTCAGACCACTAACAGTCATCTAAACACTTACAATTCTTTACGTTGGGAGTATATGTGATGTGAAAATAGACTATGAATCTAATGTTATTTATTTGACATTGTAGATGTTAATATTTTTTTTATAGACTTGGTCAGAATTTATAATGTTTGATTTAAGACAAAGCTAAAAACGGAGGGAGTACATCTAATTTGAAGCTAAAAAAGATAGACCCCTACTACCAGTACAAGACTTTTGAAAGAGGCAGTGTTCTTGCCAAAACATCAAACTGAGGCTCTAATAGCAACTTTGGCAGTGGCCCATATCTAAGAACCGCAAAAAACTCAAATGGTGGTG
>CBMN010003107.1:0-10096 GCA_000582825.1 Hordeum pubiflorum | reverse complement strand
CCTATAAGGTATTAAAGGACGACTTTGCTTCAAATAAGCCCAATCCCTCGAAAACAAGGCCCAATACTTTTTCCCTTTCATTTATTTTCCTCTTTGTTTGGCAGAAACAACCACGAAAACTCTGTCATTTTCTACTGGTTAAATACATTATCTGCTGAACGCTAGGATCCAATGGAACTCCCATAGCATCGTCAAGATCCTCGTAGCATCGCCGCTCTATTCCCCTACCAGTCAAAAGTATGTACAAAAATTGCTCACGCTTTATAGGCCACAAAAGGTTTCTGTTTTGTTACCCCAACAAATCCCTACCTCGGTATGCTCTGATCAGGTAGCCCATGTTAGACGCCATATCTGACAATCCCTCTCCATCTACCCTGAAAGTCGGTCTTCGTCCTTTTGAACGGGGTCACAAGAGGCGGTGACGAAGACAACAAGGGGTGATCATATTTCTTGTTATCAAATAACCATTAGATCAGGGGTGGACCTAGATAGAGGCCGGTGGGGGCATGTGCCCCACTCAAATTTTGAAACTTCAGTAAAGTTTACTTCTATTTAACTGAGAATTACATCAAAATTTCCACTCAAAAAGAAAATTAAAGATGGACCAATGCATGCAAGGCAATCATGGCTTGAGCCATCGGCATTAACTGCCTCCCGAGATTATAGCTCTACCCAACGCTAATAAATTAACCTTTGTGGCTTTCTTGGTACTGCCGCTTCGGCTAGCTGGCCTTCAAATCCCAAATGGAGGTAGTATGAACAGCGACAGATTTAAACGTTTCTAGGAATTTTGAATGTGACCTTCTTTAAGCACAAAACAAATTTGAACGTTGTTAGGAATTTTGAATGTGACTTTTTAGAAACGTGAAACAAATGCAAACAATTTTCTCGAAAACTGGAACAAATTTTGAAACTCTAAAAGAATTTGAAAATTGAGAAAAAAAATTGAAATTCCGTTTTTCAAAACACAAAAAGTTTTGAAACTCTTAACTTCGTTAAAAACGCGACCATTATAAGAAATATTCGAAATTGTTTGAAAAATATAAATAAATAAATATGTTAAACTTTGTTTGAACTTGTTGGATTGGTGCTTGTTGGATTGTTCGATGTACCGTAAAGGTATTGGCACATTTTCATTGTACCGTGACCGGCGCTAGCAGCTTCTCACGCTCCATTGAGGAGTGTGAGGTGCCATGGCGTCCTCCACACTGGTTGATTTTTTGGCGTTCTACTACGGTTGTAGGAATCGGCACCAGAAGAACATCATGAGAAGCACTAAACTACACATTTTCAAGATTTGGTGAAATGCAGTGACATTGGCAGACAAGTTCGGCAATGTACTGGACTGCTTGAGACTAAGAGAGGCAACTAAAATTAGGCATGCTTTGGTATCCTTGTCTTAGAACCACGACACAAAAATGAAACACCAATAACTTTCATACACAACTTCTTCGAAGCAAAAAAAAAGGATCTAACAAACATAAAAAGAAGCTGGCAACTCGTGCCACCGGTTGACTCGATACTTTGCTGAACTGATTCAACACAGAAGCAGCAAGTTAAGAAGTTTTTCAAAATATTCCACACATGCTATGGAATGGTCATAATTTAACATAAGTAACCAGAAGGTACGGAACGAAGGACCAGTTCGAAGATGCTAGTCCTTGGCCATAATATCTTCCTCAAAGGGTGCTCGTAATAAAATGATGGACAATGTGGTTGTGTGCTAGGGTGGTGCTACTGTACGCTCAGTTCACAAGGTAACTTGAATCGGTTGCAGAACTGGATGTTTTCATAAAAGTTGGGCAAGAGAACTATTTGAAATTTCTCGCTAGGCTCATGCTATAAAACAGCAGATATTGTCTTTGAAGACTTGAATGTCATAGGCCGCATAACCGCTGAGGTGAATAAAGATCGTAAAGGTAACTAGTCAATGCATTGGAGATCAAAACTTGACTAATCAACTTGTGTAGCAAAAATAATTTAATGGTCACCGAGAGAAGAGATTCCCCACCTGAATTTATATTTAAAATAGCAAAAAATGGCATAGTTTTAAAACAGCGGCACACAAGCAGATAGCTAGAGAGGGGTCAGGATAGCCAGCAAAGGGGGAGTGTGGCAACCTAAACTAAACACCAATGGAAGAAAGCCACGAAGCAGCGTAATCTTGGTGCTCAGGAGAAGTCGAACGCAGTAGGCACACACATCCTCCTGACATATCTGATTAGGACGTTTCTCGCGGAAAACAAGCCATGTGCTTCTGCTCACATCATTAAGCTAAGATTATTCATCTTCATTCTACAACCTGTTGTCCACACTATTCTCGCTGAGCATTGCAGTACCAGAAGTAGCCACAAGCTCAAATATTCCTAATACTTCCCATATCTAATGTATTCTGTGATGGTGTGCGACTTTAATAGAATAAATCTAGGCAAATTATCTTGACTACTGAGGAATGCTATATCCATATCGGCTTACTCAATTGAGATAAACATCCCATATATATGACTTCCTTTAGTGCGCCTCCTGACCACTACAATAAACCATGGTGGATGAGAGATATTCTGGCTAGCTAGTTGATAACTGTAAACCACTGTGGATGGGTTCTATATATATGCATGCACACCAGATGAGACGGCTAGGAAGAAATAAAGACGATAATAACTTATCGACAAGGTGGTTGATACGTACCACCGAAGATGAGTTAGGACTCTTGCTATTTTTTCTGTCTCAAATAGTACGCCTTAAGGGATTTAGCTAGACGTATCAATCCACTCCTCAACTAAGTGACCTTGCTATACTTGGCTGGATATCAATATAAAACAAAATCTAGAGTTGCATCCACTCCTCTGACTAAGTGAGCTTGCTATACTTGGATGGAAGTTAAAGATAAAATTAAGACTCCAGTATGGCGTGTCGCCTGTTTCGTGCAACTCCGCTGGGCTTTTCCACATTGCCGGCTGATTTTACTCGCACTAGGTTCAAGCACACACACAACTACATACATAAAATCTAACGACGAATGCTTCATCTGAACGTTAGCTCCTGATAAATTTCGTAAAAGTATACATGAAATTGATTCCATTTTGCCGAAGCATCGTGTCTTAAGATCTTTCAGAGGTCAATATGTAACTTCACATAAAGACAATTCAACCCCACACACTTAACATACACATATAGTTGATTCGAAGGGATCTGGCTAAATAAACTAAGAGATAAAAAAAATGACTAATCTGTATATTTTTGTACGTATCTAATTACATGGGCTTGGATATGAATGCTCTTAGTAGTTTCTACTTTTTTTCAGTTCCATGAGAATTGCACATGTGTAGTTTCTCCATTGGTGGTAGTTGGATTGTTCTGGATGTATCGTTGAGCTATTGGGACATTTTAGTTTTCTCGTGGGATGGTGCTGGTGGCGGATCACACTCCATCGAGGGGTTTGAGGTGCCATGGTGTCACTCCACTCTGGTCGGTTTTTTGGCATTCTACTATGGTTGCAAGAACCGGCACAACAAGAGCATCATGAAGGCATATGATTAAATATATTCAAGGGTTGGTGAAATGCCGTGATGTCGGCCGGCAGACGATTTGGTAGTGTACTGACTGCTTGAGACTAACATATAGGCAACTAAAACTAGGCATCATTTTGCTATCTTTTGGTTAGCACCACCGAGACTGAATAAAACACCAGTATTCTTAACGGAGAATATTTCTTGAAATAAAAATCATCTAACAAACATATAAAAATCTGACATCCTGTACCACTAGTTAACTCATACTTTGATGAACTGATTCAGCAGAGAACACGCAAGTTAAGAAGTTTTTCCAAAGACCACACACAGTAAGTGATTAATATGGAAGGGACGAAATGGTCACACATATAATAAAGGAAACCATAAGGTAGGGAATAAGGAGCAGTTCAAAGATGCTAGACCTTGGTCGTGATATAATCCACAAAGACTGTGCATTATCAAAAGGATGTACAATGTGGTTTTTCTTGGACTTCAAAGGACGGAGTAAGTATTTCTTTTCTCTATCCACCATGGCTGGAATGATCAGTGCGCTAGGGTGGTGCTACTATGCTCTGAGTTCACAGGGTAACTTTGATGAATTGCAGAATTGGACGTTCGATAAAAAGTCGGGCAAGAGAACTATTCAAAACATCTCACTAGGATCATGCTACAAAAATTAGAGATCAACTTCTAAAAATCGAATGACATAACTCGCATAACACCTGAGGTGAATAGAGATCGTAATTGTAGCTTTGAAAACTCATACTTGACAAAAATGAAAAACTTATGTATAAACTATTTTTTAAATGGTCACCGGGGAGAGATTCCCCGTCTGAATTTACACCCAAAAACACCTGAAGCTGCTGACCTTGACAATAGCGACAGACAAAGCAAATAGAGTGACGGATAAGGGCAGCAGACAGCGTAAGGGAGAGCGTAGGAACCTAGCTAAACACCAAGGGAAGAAAGCCAGGCAGCAGCATTATCTTGGTGCTCAGTGGGGAGGTGGACACGCCAGTTACATGCATCCTCCCGACACATCTGGAGAAGGTTAGGGCGTTGCTCGCCGAACGCTATACCGGTGCTTCCAAATTTCTGGTAGCAGAGAAGGGAATATAGTTTGTGCTCTCCCTCACATCAGTAAGCCAGTGTGATGCATCCATCAAGTGTGGCCCGTAGCATCACTTAGACATGGGGACTTTGTACTGCTTGATTCTAGATTCTCTTGCCCACACCATTCTCGCTGAGCATTGTGGCGCCATATGTAACGACATGCTTAAATATTCCTAATGCTTCCCATATCTAATATATTTTGTGATGATGTGTGATTTGATAAAATAAAATTAGGCAAATTGTCTTGACTACTGAGGAATACTATATCCATAGCACCTTACTAAATTGAGATAAACAGCCCATACATATAACTTCCTTTAGTCCGTCTCCTGACCACTACAATAAACCATGGTGGACGAGAGATATTATGGCTAGCTAGTTGATAACTCTATACCACTATGGATGAGAGCTAGTAGTATATATATGCATGCACAACAAACGACGGCCGGCTAGGAAGAAATAAAGACGATAATAACTTATCGACAAGGTGGTTGATGTGTACCACCGAAGATGAGTTATGTCTCCTGCTAGCATTTTTTTTCTCTCAGATAGTAAGCCTTAAGGGATTTAGCTAGAGGTATAAATCTACTCCACAAACTAAGTGAGCTTGCTATACTTGACTGGATGTTAATACGTATAAAAGATTTCTCTAGAGTTACGTCCACTCCTCCTCCGACTAAGCGAGCTAGCTATACTTGGTTGTAAATTAATGCAGAAGATGAAAGTAGGACTCTTTCGTGCAAGTCAGCCGTGCTTTTCCACGTTGCCGCCTGATTTCACGTATATTATTTGTGACGTGAATATTATTTGTGACGTACCCCGCGTGTTGCCACGCAATTGGATATATAGTTTCTAAATACTGTGTAGAATACTAATTTAGTCCTGATATTTAAACTATGTGAGAAATTCTTGCATAAGACAAAAATCATAACATGAAATGTTTTGCATGTCAAAATTAAAAGCAATTGGATTTAAAAGCCCCCCTTAAAATGCACTCAGACATGTTGCATGGTGGAGGATGTGCGTGCATAGATTGCGTGGATGTAAGTAAATCAAACGGCTATAACAATTTTTATGATGTGAAAGAACACATGTGAAGACAATTAGAAGTAATGGGGATCATCTTCTTAGGTATATAGGACTCCAAGTCATTCATAGTAAGACACACACTCCCACTTAGATATGAGCCATCAATTTTGTGTGAACGCTAACCAACCCGTTCCAAAAAAAAATTGTGTAATGCTAATGGGCGGAGGGGGAATGGGGCAAATTAAAAGGTAGGTGTATTGTATGCCAAATAAGAACAGTAAACCAACATGGAAGGAAAGACAACGAATCGTTTCCTCAAGTCCTAGAAATATCATTCAATTTGCATCCCTACCATTTTCCGCTTTGCCAAATTATCCTTTGTCAAAATCACCCCACGGTTAAGATAGCATATGAAAACCATTTATCTTCAAGGGTGAATTAATCTTCCTACTAAACTTCCAGAGGAATACAACACAAATAGTGCAACTTCCAGAGGAATACAACACATTCCTGCAAAATCAGTTGATCGACCCAAATGTATCCAAGCAGTCAACTTATCCACAATCAGAGTCCGACGAAACTGAATATTCAGCGGACTTGCCCCTGGTATTAAAGTAACTGACCTTGCACAATTTTTATTTTCCACATGGAAGGCGGGATCACTGTGATTTCACTAACAGAGGGGAAAATAGAAGTGTTACAGAATATGTAGAAGAAAAGTCAAAAGCCAAAACAATATGGGAGCGGCCATGGCCAACCTCATTTGATCAAGATCCTCCTTAACCAAGTAAACAACCGCAAGCATGGACATACATTCTTGTTGAAAAACACGATGGTTCTGCTCCTTCCAAACATTCCAAAGAATATATATAGATGAGGACCTTGCTAAAAACCGTTCGCTTTGTCACCTCCATGTGAGGAATATGCATGTTCCACCCATCTTCAAGGGGCGAGAATTCAGGACCCAGGTTGGTATCAGGCGAGCACCATCAGGCAATAATGCACCAAACACCACTAAGAAAGAAACGAGCCCATGCTAGATGCTCGTACTATCATGTTCTATAAGGCACATGAAAACTCCTTCATGAGGCCATCTATGGATAGCAAGACGGTCAATGGTGAGTGCCTTCTGCTGCATTTAGGCTCAAGCGGGGCCTCCCATAATGTTTGAGTCATGAAGGGAGAAGTTGCACAGTGAAATTGCAACTTGTATTGCTCTCGGCATGATAAATTTCGACCAAAGTCCCCATACCAGCTCATACATACACGGACGTGTGCCACTTCCTCCCAGCACAGCTGTCCCAGCACTTTTGCCTAAACCAATCTAGAGAAAAGATTATTTACAGCGAGGACCCTGTGTGTTTCTGTTTGCCGCACGTCCGCCGTGCACCTCCACCTCTACCCCATCTCCGGTGCAGCGACAGAAGGAAGATGAACGCCATGCGTCCAACCTGCATGCCATCGCCATCAGAGGCTTGAGAGCCGCATCAGTACCGGTGCCACCAGCCACCGGACGGGAGCTGACATCCGGTTCCTGCAAGACATCCGCTGGGAGGCACCGCAGGCCAGCCCTTAACCGTTCACCACCACCACAGGGACACGGAGAGAAGAGAGAGCTCGGAGAATAAGGATAATCAGGCAATCAAGGACAGCGAAATGGATCCGTGAGCGAGCGTTCGGTGTGTGGATGGACGATCTTGCATTGGCATAGAGAATGAACCGATCCATTCCGGTGGTGAGCGCGGGTGTCGAGAGGGCGACGAGCGGGCGACTCCACCTAACTCCATTAATGGCCGGAGCGCCATTAATGTCCACGCCTGCCCCTCGCCTCCCGCTTCGTATCCTTCCCTCCCCCTCAACCACAACGCAGCGCGTCTCCACTCCCCTCTTCCCTCTAGTCACGAGTCAGCAGAAATAGATCGAGATGGCGGGGAGCTCGCGTCGCGGGGCGAGAGCTCGTCGGGCACGGCCCATGCATCAGGTGGCGCCGCCGCCAGCCCCGCGGCCGAATCCGAGGGCGCCGTTGCCGGATCCAGCGCCAGTGGCACAGCTGCCGCTGGTCGACTCGTTGGCTCCGGAGTCCAGGGCGGAGATGCTTCGAGTGGTGCGGGATCGATTCCCCGACCGCTCCAGGTGGCCCGAAATCTGTGTGGAAATCATTCGGCGGTCGGAGTTCGAGGAGTGGATGCGGTTCACCGGAGACAACGGGGGGATGGATTTCGAGATGATCTATTGGGCGATCCAGGAGGCGGAGTCGACAGATCCGGGGCAAGCAGAGAGATGGGTGCGGTTCAAATCCATGAACCCATCCAGGTTCAACATTCGTCCGCCGCCGGTGGTGGAGATCGTAAGGATTCCGTCGGAGTTCCTGCCGCCGGGTACGGTCCTGCCACGGGTCCCATGAAGGTGATCTTCCCTGGCAAGCGAAGGGCACGGCGTGGTGCTGGAGCCGGCCTCGACCCACCACCATGGCCTGGGGATCACGGAGAGATCGTGTGTATCTCTGATAAGGTAAAAAAATCCCAATCTCATTTCCTTTCAAATCGGAGAGTATGGAGTTATCCAGTGATTTGTGAGTATGATTTTGAAGACGAGGAGCGTAAATCGAGGGTTATCCCTCTGATGAAATTAGATTTAGACGCCAATTTGGTTGACGATAAGCTGGTAGATTCTTCTGAATCGGAGGCCGGGGAAATCCGAGTGAACGATAAAGAGATCGCTTCTCCGATTGGGGGAAAAATGATTTGAACTGGCCGGAGATCGGAATGGGTCAAACCGCTGCTCCTAGGCCATTGATCAGGGGGTCTGTGGTCAGGAAGAAAGCAGGAAAGGGGAATACGTTTTCTAACAAAGTTTGCGGGGTTTCCAAAGAGGTGGCGGATTTTTACGGTCAGCTTTGGGTTATCCCGTCGCCGAGCCGCCATCCACAACGTTATAAGGCCGTCACCTGCCCTCCAAACCCTAATAAATTGATCCCCAAACTCTTTTGGGTGAGGAAGGATATGTTCCTTGCGAGAAACTTCACTATTCAGGATTGTTATCCTGTGAAGAAAGTGAGCCAATTCGATCCCACACCCACCAAATTCGCTCTGTACGTGGAGGGGATTGGCCCTGGATCTAGGTCGTTTGCTCAGGTTGTCAGGGGAGAGATGGAGAACAAGGGACAATTGAACCAGCGGAATCGAAGGCCGCCTCCAGCCAAGAAGCCCCAAGATGCTAGGGTGGCGGTACCTGCTGGGAACGCGCAGGCAAAGGCTCCACCGCCGGCGGTGCCGGGCAAGCCTGGCACTGGGGGAAAGCAAACCACAACTGCCGCTCCTCCTCGAGTTGCCAATGTGCCAACGCCACCTCAAGCCCGTGTTGTCCAACCACTAGACCCCAGGTACAAGGACATGATCTGTTTCAATTGTAGTTGGCCAGGTCATTATGTGGGAAATTGCATTGAGCCGAAGAAGTGTTTCATCTGTGGGGGCAGCCACAATGTGAACAATTGTGTTGCCTGGGCTAAATCACAACCCACTTCTACCTATTTTGGAAGTGCAGCAGCTGGCCTAGGATTTTATCATATTGGCATACCTGTTGCGGCTGAATCAAGCTGGCTAAACTACAAAAACTGTGCCATTCTTAAGGTGATAAAAGGGGAAGTTTCTACTTCCGAGTTATTAGTTCAGTTAAATGGTATTTTTTGTAAGAACAAAGAGTGGCCTTGGCAGATTAGAGAGTTGGAAGATAAAAAGTTCTTGCTGAGGTTTCCACCATGGAAGAATGTGAATGACCTAATTGAGTTTCCTGCTTTTGAACTGCCTAAATGGGGTCTCTGTTAAAATCTGTGAGTGGCTAGGTATGCTGGACCCTTTTGGGGAGCTGACTGAAGTTTAGATACAGATTGAAGGAATTCCCCCTAAATGGTGTGCATGGAAAGTGTTTGCCCAAATTGCTGCATGTTTTGGCATCCTTGTGGATGTAGATTGGAATTTTTAAGAGTTTTTATGAAATAATCAGAATCAAAGTGGCTTGCAGAGATCCCAGAAAAATACCTTTTGAACGTTTGGTCGAAATGAAAAGGAAACTATACATCTTGTTTTTCACTGTGGAGGGGTTTGATCAAATTGGAGAAGAAACTGATGGTGATGATTTGGATCCTGATGTTGATAACCTTGACAGGAGGAGGAAAATCAAAAGAAAACTTCTGAGAAAGATGATATGGGAGAGGATGAGGAGGAAGAAGCAATTGATGAACTAGACAAAGCTAATTTTCAATCCAAAGGCAAATATGATGCTAGTACCATTATAAATGTGTAGGTGATAACTGTTTCTGCAGCTAAATTTCATCCACACATCATGTTGGATGAGAGTCATCATGATTTCATAGAGGAAACCAAAAATGCTCCTCCCAGGTTGGATGAAATGGGACAGAAGATGGTGGATATGGATAGCCCTTC
>CBMN010003095.1:0-12946 GCA_000582825.1 Hordeum pubiflorum | reverse complement strand
CCCTGCCTCCCTCCCTCCCTCCCGGCGACGGACGAGCCCCTCCCGCTCCCTCGCCACCGCGCCGCCGCCGGATCACCGCTCTTCCTCCTCCCGGGCGCGCGTCGGCGGATCTACGCGGCGCGGCGCGGGGACCCCCCCTCTTCGTCGGCGGCCCCACCGGCGCCCCCTCCCCGGGCAAGGGTGAGTCGCGTTCCCTGTGGTACTCGCCTCGTTCCGTAGATCCTCCTCTTCCCCTTCTCTTCCGCGCGCTCCCTCGCCGCCGAATTGCGGCACCAGGCGCCGAGAGGCCGCGTGCGACAGGGCCCCGCGCGGGCCGGGATCGTCGGCAGGATCGGGGACCGCGCCGCGCGCGGATCCGCCTCGCCAATGGCCGCCCCGCTAGATCGTGAGATCCGGGCCATTGCTCCGTGATCTCGGCGTTACGTACGCGCAGTCCGGCCGGATTTGAATGAATGCTCATTCATTATTCTCCCGTGCGTTGGGCAACTTTTGCTGAATTTCTGCAGACTGTCACTCTCCCTCCGCACACTCTGATTTTTTTTCTCATTATATTGGCCAGGCCGGTCAGCTGCCGGCCATCGTATGCAAGTTGCATTCCCTATGTCAAGTGGAATTCACAGCTCGGATGAAGGCTAGCATCACCTGGAGGGAGGGACACATGTTTCCTGAAATCGATTTTCCTGGACCAGCTATAAGTGTGCTTGCACCTTGGCGGCCGCTGATCCTGGGGGGGTAAACAGTTGCAACTAGTAGTATAACACAGGTTATCGTCGAGAGATGTAATCTTCTCCTAGACGCGGCGTGCAATTGGAACTCATTTTTGAAGAGACCAAAAAGCTAGTATTCAAATGCATCAAGTCCTTGCAGTAATAAAACATTGGCCATGTGCTGCTTGTGTGACCATGGCGGACTCCTATGCGCGCAGGGGAAGCTGTGCTCTTCTCTGCTGACTTTGGAGCAGGGTGGAAAGAGCAGGCTTCCCTGTCACGGGGTTTGGAGAGAGTGAGGCTTCTGGAAAAAAAATATTGACACCAACATAAATCCGAACACAGCTATTTTTACATCGTAAGCCTTTTTAGTAGAAATTATGCATTGATGGATATCTCCTGTAAAAGAGAGAGCACATCAATGCTGATTATTTTAGACCTCTATCTAGAAAGATGCCAAGCGCTGATTCATGAGCATTGTCCCTTGCTTGATGGATGCATTCTACTCTCAGCATCTCACACACGACTTCGTTAGTTATCTTATCTGCAGTTGATTGGAGCTTTTTCTTCTTCTATTTCCTTGTTGGAGCAACTGAATGTGTTTTCATATTACAATTGTTGTTTGATTTGGTTTAGCGTGTTCCCTTTTCATCTTATGACCTACTCTCAAATTTCAGGGCCCTTGCTGTATAGTCGAGCCATTGCTGCTATTTCATCACCTTCAAAGTGAGCCCTGGTAAAGTTGCTTCCAAATGTCAACCCCGAAAGTGGTGGATCCTGCTTTCCAAGGGGCTGGCCAAAAAGTGTATCCTTCCACACGACTGTCAGCCGGTTATCTTTGATTGAATTGATTTTGTTCGTTAAGCTCACAAATCTGGACTGTACTTCTTTATTTATGTATTTATGCGTGCCCCTTGACGTCACGTAGTGGGATAGAAATATGGCGAATTGAAGATTTTAAGCCAGTTGCATTGCCAAAATCTGATTATGGTAAATTCTATTCTGGAGATTCATATATAGTTTTGCAGGTGATTGCTTTGACTCTTGCATTCTCTGATGCATCGTTGATCTTTCTATTTTTCTATCATACAAAAGTTACTAAGCTATTTCTTTGTTTTTTTCTAGACAACTTCTCCTAAGGGTGGTGCATATCTGTACGACGTCCACTTCTGGATTGGGAAAGACTCAAGCCAAGTACACACCGTGTAAACTTCAATTTCTGTGACACCCAGAAATCCATTTTCAACCAACTGACGACTTGTCGTTGTGCAGGATGAAGCTGGCACTGCAGCAATCAAGACGGTCGAACTCGATTCTGTACTTGGGGGCCGTGCAGTCCAGTATAGGGAACTCCAAGGTTATGAATCTGACAAGTTCCTGTCATACTTCAAACCTTGCATTATACCTATGGAGGGTGGTTTCGCCTCTGGGTTCAAAACGCCAGAAGAGGAGACGTTTGAAACACGGTTATATATTTGCAAAGGGAAGAGAGCTATTAGAATTAAGCAGGTAGGGGATATTTTACCCTCTTCCTGCATATATTCTTTTCAAATTTCAGCTTATCAATTCTGTATGCTACATTAATATGGTTCCTAAATTGTTCAGGTTCCCTTTGCACGGTCATCATTAAACCATGATGATGTTTTTATCTTAGATACCGAAAAGAAAATTTATCAATTCAATGGTGCAAACTCCAATATCCAAGAAAGGGCTAAATCACTGGAAGTGATCCAACATTTAAAGGAGAAGTACCATGGGGGTGTGTGCGATGTTGCAATCGTTGGTAAGGGGATATTTAACCTGGCATCGGTATCTTTGTTAACTGATGCGCCTTTTTCTCTACTCACGTGGTTTAACTCTAATAATGCCAGATGATGGAAAACTACAAGCGGAATCAGACTCTGGTGAATTCTGGGTCCTTTTTGGAGGTTTTGCACCTATTGGGAAAAAAACTGTTAGTGATGACGATGTTGTACTGGAAACTACAGCACCCAAGCTCTACAGGTATTTCTTAATAGAAGTGACTTTTGTTGATCCTTAATGGTACCAACCAATCCAAAGGAAATAAGATAATTAAAGGAAACTAATCATCATGATTCAAAATTATATGGCTACTGTTGCTACTTGCTGGGGTCATGTGCATGACATTATTGTTGTTTATGTTCTCACATTTGTAAGATAAGCACATACCAGCTAATAATTATTTAAAAAAATGAGCGTATGGTTTGCATTTAAAATAAATAAATTGAAATCTCTATTCATCTCTAGACAAGACAGATGAATGCTTAGTTATAGCTTCTTATTTGCTTCAGTTGTGCCTCCTACACTTAAAAAGGCTTCTAGCTAGCCCTTGGCTGAATACCTTTTTACTTAATAGGCTACATGTCTTTTACACCCATAATTTTTGCTTTCTACTCTATAAGATATTAACTAAACAGAAGTATCTTTTCGGGAGCAGCAACACAGTAATAAGATTTTATTAGCATCGAAGATGATTGTAATAGCAAATAGTCCACAACACAACACAATAGACAATACAATACAGCGACCACAAACTGTCATAGTTTGCCTCAAGTTCTTGTGTCCCTAATCTGTGTATTCCACATTCCTTCTGGATAAAACCCGGACCACCAGCTAAAGGCCTTTAAAAGACCACTAGGAGGTGGGGGTGCAAAGGTAGCCAGGAGGTTTGCCTAGAAGCAGTTACCTGTCAAATGTTTATAGTTGCAGTATCTGTAAAGATCACTTGATGTTGGAAGACATGGCTCTATTGCTATTTTACTGTTTGCCCTGTCCATTGTTCTCCTTGCAGTATCAATGACGGTGAATTAAAGTTTGAAGATATACCTCTTACAAAAGCAGTCCTTGAGAACACAAGATGTTTCTTACTTGACTGTGGGGCTGAAATGTTTGTATGGGTTGGTCGGGTAACACAACTCGAGGACAGAAAAGCTGCCACTAAAGCAGTTGAGGTGAGCTTACAGAAAGTCTCTCCTTCTCTTTATGTTTTTGATTGTCATTTCAGATTTGCAACACTGTTATGGTTTTGCCTCTTGTAGGAATTCATAATTAATCAGAAAAGACCAAAGACGACAAGAGTGACACAAGTGATTCAAGGTTATGAAAGCCATGCATTCAAGTCAAAATTTGAATCATGGCCGGCGGGTACTGCAGCAGGGAACTCAGGTGCAGAGGATGGGCGGGGAAAAGTTGCAGGTAGTTTATTCGGTTACAACTAACAGGATAACAAAAATTCTATTTTGGTTATTGCTGACGATCTTTGGTGTTTCTTCTAGCTTTATTGAAGCAACAAGGTGTTGATGTAAAAGGAGCTCCAAAAAGCAGCACTCCAGTAAACGAGGAAGTTCCTCCTTTGCTTGAAGGTGGTGGAAGACTCGAGGTTTGGCTGATCCTTTGTCCTACTTTATGAGTCACATTCTTTAAAATATTTATTCCCAAAATGCATTAATGAAAGTGCCCTTACAAATAAATTGTGTCTATTTCAGGTGTGGTGCATTGATGGAAATGCTAAGAGTCCACTTCCAAAAGAGGACAATGGAAAATTTTACAGTGGAGACTGTTATATTGTTCTTTATACATATCATTCGGGTGACAAGAAAGAAGAATACTATCTCAATTACTGGATTGGGAAGGAAAGCACAGCGGTAATAATATGTTGCATGCTGCCCCACTTAGCTAATGACTAACCTTTTCTTTTCACTTGATCCCAGTTGTTGATGCTCTTTTCAAATAATAATTTCTTAGCGTGATAATGAATTAGTGATTGTCTTGGTGATTCGGCGTTTACTGTTTTATATATCGTGCATTTACTTACATGATGGTGTACTTCAGATAAAACCTATGCCTAAGCCTTTCTGTAGAATTATTTATATTCACTTGTCAATGCACATGTTGAAGCCACATTGCCTGATCAGATTAGAAAGGTTATAAATAAATAAATCAGGATGCATGCATAAAACAGGTGTTGCAGCAACTAGTCTCAGAATGTTTTTGCTGGAAGGGTTCATCTTTAAATTGCAGATGTTGCTAGGATGCTCCAGATCTGCCTGCCAAAATCTTTCCATACATAGCTTAAATTTAAGTGTGTCCGCTCTATGTTAGAATAGATTTCCAAGGACAAACTCATGTTATTGGTATTAAAGGAGTTAACTGATCTCTGTTTATCACATTTTTACATCAACATGACTCATGTGCTTTTAAAAGTGAGCTGGGGTCTATGTTTACCTTTTTGGTGTACTCTATGCAGGATGATCAAGTGATGGGAGCTGAACTAGCCAATACAATGTGGAATTCACTGA
The DNA here is from genome assembly GCA_000582825.1 of Hordeum pubiflorum. Lineage (NCBI taxonomy): Eukaryota > Viridiplantae > Streptophyta > Magnoliopsida > Poales > Poaceae > Hordeum > Hordeum pubiflorum. Next base: position 7,920 of record CBMN010003095.1, on the reverse strand, counting down.
AAGGAAGGCCTGTTCTGGTGCTGCATTTTATTTCACATTTTCACAAGTGTATATAATATTTATTCCCAAGAGAAGAGTTTAATTTATTTGTAGTTGTACTGTAGGGCCGTATTTATCAAGGCAAGGAACCACCGCAATTTGTTGCTCTTTTCCAGCCCATGGTTATCTTGAAGGTATCACTGTTTCTGATTTTTTTTTTATTTGACAATCACTCACCACCTGAGTGGTGGCTTCCCTTTGATGCTGTTATGCTAAAAGGACTGCATAGTTCAATTCTTAGTCTGAATAATGTACAACAACAACAAAGCCTTTTGTCCAAAGCAAGTTGGTGTAGGCTAGAGATGAAACCCAACAGAAACCTATGAGAACCCATAAATGAAGTGATCAACTACAAGTAAACAAAGTGAAGGAAAGTAAATTAAAGCTCTGGTACATGGATTGCTGATTTCCATGCAGAATTGCTGTAAATAATATATGTTAAGTATTTTCTTTTACTAATCATGTAGGGTGGTATCGGTTCTGGATACAAGAAGATTGCAGAAGAAAAGGGTGCGGCCAGTGGAACTTACTCCCCCGAGGGCATAGCTCTGTTTCGGGTGTCTGGAACAGCTATCCATAACAATAAAACACTTCATGTTGACGCGGTATAACCTGCCTCCCTGTTATTTTTGTTGATATCTAGAACGACACATACTCCCTCCGATCCATATTAATTGTCGCCGATTTAGTACAACAAAAGCTGTGCAAGTGAGATTATTGGGCTTCGGGGTACTGATTTTAGTCTTTCAAAAGTATACCTTTGTGCCAATTTCTATGGAAAAATATACCTCTGATGCACAGAGAATATTCGCAAAATCTACAACTGTACATAAATTCTGTTATTTTTCCTTTGAGCTAATTGGTTATTATTTTACAGCTAGCTACATCTTTAAGCTCCACAGACTGTTTTATATTGCAATCTGGAATTGCTATGTTTACATGGCATGGCAATTCTAGCACTTACGAGCAACAGCAGTGGGCAGCGAAAGTTGCTGAATTCTTGAAGGTACATGACCATCTTCAAACAGACATCATTTCAAATTTCTATGCACCTTTTGCAGAAGTCTTTATAACGTGATTTGTTATTGAGTTTGTTGAATGACAGATTCACCCATCACTCGTCCATCTTACAGATACAAGTTATTACCACATACATATAAGATGGTAATAGTGACACTAATAGTCGTGAAAAATTCAAGCTTATACGCTGATTTTGAATGGAAATGGGAACCTTATAAAGGTGACATATGAAGATTTAAGCTCACCATTCTCGTGGCTTGTGGTAATATGTATCACAATGTCAGTGTCAAATGAAATAAAGCTATTGCACAATTAGCGAAAATTGCCAGTCCAGTTAGGTATATAATATAGTTTCTCTGTGTACTGACGCAGTTCAGCACCAGTACTGATTGCAGTTCAGTACTTATACCGATTGCTGTTTTTTGCCAAAATTTGCCAGGTAAAAATTCAACCTAATCTCTTTGGATGGAAAACTTATTAGATACATGCCACCGTGTGTTCATATTAGAGATATGCTACTAAAAGGACCCCTCTTCGAGATATGCCATTGCAGATTGTCTGTTTTACCTTTTGAATTTCAAATTACCTGATTTTAAAAATACGTCGGTATGGATGGAACTACCCCTGTTTCCTTCGTCAACCTCACAACAGTCCTGACTTCTTCCACACCATTCCATAGCGTTCTCCATGGACAGACTCAGTTGCTTGCCAGGCTATTTGAGGCAATCTCAAGCTGCACAATCTCATCGCGATGCATCGTTGAGGATGCCGCTGTTGCAACCTTGAACCATGGAATTTGCAGTAAGGTTGCTTCTGGAACTTTGGATACAATCTTCAATCATTGTGTCCCATCACTCTCTGTTGATGCCACCACTTGAAACTGCTGGGAATACTCCAGTCACTCCATTTTCGTAACTGAGTTGCTTCCACCGCAAATCCTTGTGCCAACGTTATTGAGTTCCCGTTTCTCCTTTTTTTGTGTGCCATCTGAGCCATCCTTGCACCGACCTGTGTAGAACCGTTGCAGACTTCACCGTACCCTAGTTTTAGTATTAGCGTCCCACCCCAACGTTCTTGTACATAAAAATACAGCCATGCTGTTTCCATGTGTTTCCTAAACACAGCCCATCCCCGAGCTCTGGCGTCCTGTTCATAATGGCATATATCTGAAATCAGCCACTTAATGGCACATCACGAAGGAGCTTTTCAGTGGCACATCTCAAATACAGCCAATCTGCAGCAGCATGTATCTGATTTTTTATTTGACTCTTTACTGGTCGGCACAATCTTTTCTGTTACATGGCCTGGTTATTTGTGGAAGACATGTCAGTGGAAATGTCTATTCACTGTAGCTTGATGGATGGTCATAGTGTCACGGTTACCTAAAGAGTTTCTTCTGTTTTAGTAATCATGATACAACATAGTTTTAAAAATATCACATGGAATTGCATGAATGTGGTTATGGATTGCTGCAAAGTTGTTCCATAACTGTTTTTTGTATGAAGCATTGAAAACTTCGAAACTTCATGAATCACTGCCTTTCCCAACTACCCCTTGCTAAGATTTCTGTATCCAATATTGCAGCCTGGTGCGACAGTGAAACATTGCAAGGAGGGAACCGAGAGTTCTGCTTTCTGGTTTGCTCTTGATGGAAAACAGAGCTATACAAGCAAACCCATCATGCAGGATACTATCGTCAGAGATCCTCATTTGTATGCCTTCTCAATTAGGAAAGGTTAGTCATTGTAGATTTCTTACTTTGACTTCTTTGCTTTCATTATGTCAGTATCTATATGGTACATGTATTTGTCCTAATTATACTTTTGTTGCTTTGGTTTCATTGATGGTAACATGGTCATCAATTTACCATTGATCAGGAAGACTGGAGGTATTCCTCTTGCCCTTGAGTTTCCTAAAGTTAGACTTGCTTATATCAATCCAGGGTATGTGATGTCAATGAGCTTCAGCAGGTTACCGAGATCTTCAATTTTTGCCAAGATGATTTGTTGACTGAAGACTTGATGATTCTTGACACACACGGAGAGGTCTTCATTTGGATTGGTCAGTGCGTGGAACCAAAAGAGAAACAAAAGGCGTTCGAAATTGGCCAGGTGACCTGAAGCTTTGACCTTGTTATTATAGTTTGCTGTTGTTTTACAATGATGCAACACTTGATGCTTCTTATCTCTTTACCACAGAAATACATAGAGCATGCGATGTCGATTGAAGATCTTTCCCCGTATGTACCACTTTACAAAATCTCTGAAGGAAACGAGCCATGCTTCTTCAAGACATACTTCTCTTGGGATAACGCAAAATCTGTGGTATGCTGTCGGATATCTTATACTGCTATATCTTTGTGTGCTGTTGTCTATTACTCCCTCCGTCCGGAATTACTAGTCGCACAAATGAATAAAAATGGATGTATCTATAACTAAAATACATCTAGATACATCCATTCATATGACAAGTATTTCCGGACGGAGGGAGTATTAACTTATAGTGTGGTATGATCTACTTAAGTTAATTAAAGTGAAAACCTACTGAACAGTTGTGGTTTCATTTACTTCTGAAGGCAGTCTTCGTTATAGTTCTCCTTGTTCACTTATACCTGCGTATGCTATTCGTGTTGTTTATTCTGTTAGCTTTTGTTATGGGCTATTAATAGGTTTCTTGTTTCGTGCAGATTCATGGGAATTCGTTCCAAAAGAAACTTTCACTTCTTTTTGGGTTACGCTCAGAGGTAATTTGGGCAACACTCGCAGCACTGCTTGGATCTATAACAAGTATAGTATAGCTGAATTGCTTTTACAGAATGAACTTCATAAACCCATGATACAAATTTTATGAATTCATTGGAGATGCAAAATATAGAGAACATAATAGTAGCATGATATTGATGCCATTACTTTACAGGGTGCATCTAGGAGCTCTGGTAATGGTGGACCCACTCAAAGGGCATCTGCATTAGCAGCTCTATCATCTGCATTCAATCCATCTTCGCAGCAGAAGCAGGTAAATGCTCAATATTTTCTCTACCAAAATATTATGAGTGATTAACTAACTAGGCAATCCCTTTCAGGCTAATGATAGTAGGCCTCCAAGCTCGGGTGGTGATGGACCCACTCAACGTGCCTCTGCACTGGCTGCCTTGTCCAGTGCAGCATTCAATCCATCTTCGCAGCAGAAGCAGGTAAATGCTCAATATTTTATCTACCAAAATATTATGAGTGATGAACTAACTAGACAATCCCTTTCAGGCTACTGATAGTAGGCCTCCAAGCTCGGGTGATGGACCCACTCAACGCGCCTCTGCACTGGCTGCCTTGTCCAATGCGTTTAATCCATCCTCAAAACCAAAAACTCCACCTCCGTCACGTTCAGGTCAAGGGTCACAAAGAGCAGCTGCAGTTGCTGCGCTATCCTCTGTGCTGACTGCTGAGCAGTCTGGATCATCTGACAATCTCAGAGCTAGCAAGACGAGCACAACATCAGAAAAGACTGGTACAGCCGTAGTCTCCCTTTAAATTTCATCTTCTTAGAGAACAATAATCCGATTTGTGTTTTTCTGTGAAATTGTTCCACCAAGACTTCAAAATAATTATGCTCATCTCTCTCCAAGTAACTTTGGAATAGTGAATGCATGTCTACTGTACTGTATATTTAATTCCTGGTATACTGTGGAGTAACTGCATGATGTTCACCTGGCTGGTAAGGAGATCCATTGATGAAGTGAGCCCTTATGGACTTGCTGGTATCGTCCTCCTTCCAAAGCTTAATACCTTTAATCATTGCAGAAGCGGAGGTCGTCGTAATATCTCCATCGGAGGCATCTCCTCGCTCTGAAGCTGAGGAATCCTCTGAATTTCAGTCAGAGAAAGATGCTCCAGTGGAGGAGGTGCCATCCGAGGTAGATGTAGCAGAGCCTGAGGCGCTGGAGGTGCCGGAGGAACAAACAACTGAGCATGTTGGTGAAGCAACATTTAGCTACGACCGCTTGATATCTAAATCTACTGATCCTATCCGCGGGATAGACTACAAACGCAGAGAGGTTTGTTCCCGAGAACACTTTATATCCGGAGTCCACACGTACTAGATTATTGTTCTGAAGCACTTTCTTCGGTTTGCTGGTTTAGCGTATTTTCTTAGACTAGGGTTAAGCTTGTTTATGTTGCAGCTGACTTGCTGATGTTTTTGGCTGTTGCTTCTCTAGGCGTACTTATCGGAGAGCGAGTTCCAGACCGTCTTTGGCATCACCAAGGACGCGTTCTACCTGCAGCCAGGGTGGAAGCAAGAGCTGCAGAAGCGGAAAGCCGATCTCTTTTGAATAAGCGGCTGCTTCCGGTTCTCCCGCAGAATGAGATCAATCAATCATATGTGCTTGTTTTTATCCCTCTCATCATGATTGGTTGGCACGATCCATTGCTGGTCATCTTTGTGCGAACGGCTACCTGTGGCTTTGGTTGGTTGGTTTTTGCGAATTTTATAGGTCATTCTTTTGTTTGTACATGGACTGAGTGCTGTGCTGCTTGCAAGGTCCTACTATTGCTCTAGCTTGTTTTGTGATTGTCCATATGTGTATGGTTTTTCTTGGTTTGTTTTATTTACATGCGTATGGGCAGTCCCCCAGGGTATGGTTTGGAAGGTCATTTACACTGTCATTCTAATGTACCACGGACAATTATATGTTACATATAGTACCTAGTTGTGTTGTTGAAGAATGAAGATTGTTCGAACTTGGAAAGAACCCTCCCATCAAAATTATTGTCCGTTCTTCTAAATAAGCCTGCATGTTTCTTATACCATTAAGAAAGACATGCCGGCTTATTGATGCTCACCTGTTAAACCTTTTGTATGCTGGGTGGAGTTAGCTTTTCGACGAAGACCCGTCCCGTCCCGTGCAGCGAAGTCCTGTTAGTAAGACCCCGCGCAATAATGGATGTTTGCTTCGGTTGTGTTTATGAGTAAAAAAATATCACAAAACCACAACTCCTGGGGTTTGTTTGTTTTGTGGTCTCCTGTGGTTGGTGTTAACTTGTCCAACCGGACATCCCCTTTTCCATCAATTGCTCCCATGGAAATACAGGCAATACAGACACTACTCACGGACACGAGCAAAGGATTTTTGGAAATACAGGCAATGCAGACACTACTCACGGACACTAGCAAAGGAGGAAAAGAGAGGAGAGTTGTCAGGAAACCCACCACACAACGAACCATCTTGCCGGAGGGCAAAAACCTGATAACACCAACTATTACAGCAAAATAAACGCCAAACTATGGCCCCAGACGTAGCCGGCAAACCACAAAAGAGTACTAAAACCAGTAGCAGCAACATAATTTTTAGATTATCTTTTCACAAGAGTTTTGCTTAGGTACACCCCGTGATCTTTTACATATTTTGATGCAGAGTAAATGTGAAAATTAGAAGTTACCTCTTGAATCAAAAATATTAGATTGCTCTGACCTCTTGTTTAATGCATTGAAAGAATAGGGATTAGATTAGTTGATCGTGTATGTACAGAAACACCCTTTTTAAGTACCTTTAAGATTTTGGAGCAGCATGCTTATATCACTGCTCGGTTTGAACTGATAGCCAAATTGACTGGTGGATCACTTTTTGTTCCCAGGTAAATAAGAGGTTTATTTCAGAGGTGCGGAATTACAATCTAGAGGCAAGATTTCCTCAATACACAGAGGCCCTCTGTGTAGCCATACGGCGTTGCTATATTCAATATGACTATACCTTACCAAAGTACCAGCAACTCTATTTTGACTGAAGTTTCTGCGTAATAAACTCTCCCCCAACCCTTAACCCTTTAATTTCAAGCACCAGATGACCATACGCCGAACCGTCCAAAAGAATCACTGGTGAAGATAGATAGGGCCGTGGACAGTTAGATTGTAAACGATCTTGCTGTTATTTGAGGAATAAAGTTATTACGCTCAAAAAAAAAAAAAACCTCTTACCAACGCATACAAAGCATGGGGGTTTCTAGCAAAGTGCTTTTGGACATCGATCTTCTCATACTTATTGATCATGGAGGTAGTGAATAGGTAAATCAAGGAAAGCAAATATTGTGCCGGAAACAAATACGGACCAAACAGGAAGCATACACATCCATGCATCGGAACACAGAAACTCCTTGAACCATGCAGAACACACACACCGGAACGCAGACGTTTGTCACTCTGGACACAGAAACCCCTTGAACCATGTAGAGCACACACTACCGAAACTCCAAAGATCATGCTGACCACCGTGGCGAGGGATGGAGGAGGCTAGATGGTGCCGCCGTTGCAGCGCAGGACCTGGGCGTTGACCCACCCGCCGGCGTCGCTGGCGAGGAAGCCCACGAGCGGCGCGATGTCCTCGGGCAGGCCGAGCCTTCCCAGCGGCGCCTCCGCGATGTACCGCTCGGCCTCCTCCTCCGTCTTGCCGTTGTAGAACATCGGGGTGGCCGTCGACCCCGGCGCCACGGCGTTGGCGGTGATCCCGGTCCCCCGCAGCTCCTTGGCCAGGATCCTCGTCATCGTCTCCACCGCCGACTTGCTGGCCGCGTACGCCGCGTAGCCCGGCCGCAGCGACCCGACGCCCGACGACGAGAAGGTCACGATCCGCCCCCGCCCGTCCCGCGCCAGCCGGTTCGCCGCCTCGCGGAGGCACAGGAAGGTGCCCCGCGCGTTGACGCCGAACGCGGCGTCGTAGGTCGCCTCGCTCGTCTCCGCCAGCGCCGGGTACGAGTAGTCCAGCACCGCCGCCGTCGTGACGAGGATGTGCAGCTCCCCGCCGAACGCCGCCGCCGCCGCGTCGAACAGCGCCCGCACCTGCGCCGCGTCCGACACGTCCGCCTCCACCGC
>CBMN010003085.1:0-10790 GCA_000582825.1 Hordeum pubiflorum | reverse complement strand
ATGCGAAATCCGACGGCCAAAAATGGTAAAGGCGTGAAAGAGCTCGCTTTAGGTTCAGTTTTACTGTCCTAAAAGTGCACAAATGTATTCACATGTTGCACAAAAGTTAGATCTGAACATTGCATCGAAGTACAATGTCCATCCTATTACAAATGAGCGATTCCGTTCTGGACAATGACCATCCAAACAATATTCAGAATTGAGTCTCTCATGTGAGTTCCAAGTGTCTATTCTTGAACACACCCAAGCAACATAATTCGGGTTTAATTTAAATATCATTGTCTGCGAGATTTGAGGTTGGGACCAATTCAGTTCGATGGCCTGCAACATCAACATCCAAATGGAGCCTTAGAATATTACCACACATGAGAATATAGGAGGCCAAATTTGGTGAGGGAGTTGGCATTTCTCTCATCGGCGTACTGCAAATTGTCCATGCAGGGTCGAGAATAAGAAACGGTGATCTGTCCCACTTCGCGAAATGCCTTGTTACTACGACGTTGCCGACATCCTTATGGAGGAGGAGGTAACCGTGCTCGTCTTGTCCTCTGCTTCATTTATGCTTGTGCGGATGGCATGAATACTCTACTGTAATTGCAGCTTATTTCGGTTGTTTTCCAAGTAACTGCAAATGGCGTCGGTCTGCTAGATCCTGGCGCCGAGAGAAACAGTGTAAGCATCTATCCAGTGGCATTTGTATATTTATGTTTAACTGCTATGTTAAACCTGCTGATGGGCAACTGCTGCCAATTCTTCCTCTGATCTGTTTGTTCTTGAGCAAATTACTTTTCAAATACGTTGACTAGTTGAATGATATATATCCGAGGTAGCTGCATCGTATTTTAGTTTGCAAAATTGATATGGAATGCTAGATGCTTTCTTTTGTCCCTCTGCCTTATTTGTTAGCGAACACCAACTGGGAGTTAGATGCTTTGGTTTATTTAGCACCTTTTCTTGCTATTGTGGACAATGAATTGCTTATATTCTTTATGTTCAGGTTGAAAAGGGTGCTAAAGTAGACCTTCCATTTTGGCTTGCGCATGGAATGCTGTCTCTAGAACAAGCGGTGTCAATAAATGTACCTCCTTGCTTCACCCAGAAGTAGGTTTCTTCGTAATCTGTTTTTTTGTATCTGTAGAAATTCTTGAGAGGGACACAAATATATACTGGATGCAGTAGTATGTAGTTATCGTCCTCATTTCAAAAAAATTACATGGAAGTTCCTCTTGTCAACTTAGGGACGCTTTTCAGTAAAATACCCTTTTTAATTGAATGAATAGAAATACCCATTGGTTGAGTTTTGCGGCTTGTGTGACGTAATTTGCATGCAGAACTCGGAAGGAGATCCAAGCTGATGCAGCCTGTGTTGATTTGAGGGTTCGTTGCCCTTACTTTTATGAGCTTGGATGCAAGATTGTTCCTCTGTAAGTTCTGAACGGCCTCAGTTACACATTCTATTTTATTTCCTTTTTTGTCTATCTCATTACCTTTCTCTGTGCTATCTTAAATTCTCATTAAAATGTTTCTATATGATCTTTGTTAGAAATAGATTACTCAGTCCACTGCTTCGCAGAACTTTGATAAGCCTTAGACATGTTATATTCTCAGTTACAATAACCGGGTAATTGTGTGGTCATACATCATTACAATGCATTATCCTTTCTACATGTATTCTGTTTTTGTAAAATTTAAATGCTTAATTGCCCATAAAAAAGATAATTGCAGTCGCATATTAAGTTAAAATAGGAGGAACTTCTGTAAGTTCAAGTCGCTGTAAATTTGGATAGAAGATGAAGTTAATATTATGAATTGTGCATAGGTAAGTTGACTGCTTGCGAACATAAAGGCAATCATATGGTTTTCTTTAATGTGGGACCAGACTAACACATGCTTTTAACCACACTCACAGAGTCACAGTGTTATCTCCCATCTCAGTTTAACCAAACTATGTTCAGATTGGTGTTCAATACAAAGGATTATAACTTCCAGCCTGGTCGTCTGAGCATATTCTACTGTTCTAATTTGGCACTTGGCAGCAAGCTCTCCTTTGTCTGCTCCAACAAATGAAGTCATAGTGAGACATGCCTTTTTTGCTTTAGCTTTTGAGTTTCAGTTTTGCGTTTAACAAGATTCAAATAAACTGCACATTCTTGAAATGTGATTGATCGTTCTTCTTGTTCTTTCATTTTATTCCAAATAAGGTAGTATATGGTCGCTTCGAACTGATCGAGTATATTCCCTGCTGATTCTGTCATTGTTGCTGAGATCAAACCATCATTCTAGGAAATTTACTCACACACCTGACAAATAACCTCTGATGCCACCAGGTCAATTTGTGCTCTGGACATGTGTTGATTCTGTGTTGACATATGGTGATACAAACAGAATACACCATAACTAAGTCTTTTTTATTCAAGGAGCCCCAGTTCCCCAATTTCATAGAAATGAAATCGATAATACATCACCCGAATCTAGTCACACAAGACGGCCATGGCTGAAATCAGGCATTCAAGTACTAAGATGCAAAGGTTCAACTTGGAAACACAGGTCCCAGCACATGAACTACTTACGAACAGGTCACTAGAAAAAACACTAGAACAGAACATGAGCCAGTTCAAAATACTGCAGCTAAAACGAGCTACACTCAGGTGCTTCTACTGCATTGCTCACTCCTCAGACACCTTCAATACGTAGGACAATTGGACCCCATCCCTGCCTCCGATGAAAAAATTCACTAGCCACCAGCGTTAGCATAATTTTGCTGCTTCGCGACAGTGTGTAAATAGGTTTTCCTGAATAAATAAGTTATACTTATTTGAGGTTTATCCCTTTTCAAAGGCATACTCTGGACGATGTACTTAATTAGGAGAAGAGCTGACTGTAATCATCGTATCTGAAAATTTCAAGGACCCAAATATAGATCTCAATGGCGTTTTGCCTTCAATTTTAGTGCGCACCAGAACAGAAATAGTTGAATGTTTAGTAGCCGGCTCACTGCCTGTAGCACATGTTGTGAGAAACCGGGCTAACATGTAGAGGTGCCACTTGACAGTGAATTGGTTATACTCTGAGTGATCCTAATTGGGATTTGAGTTTCTCCTGATGGTTCAGGTGATTAGGTTTAAAAGGTGTAACTATTCTCAGATTCGATATGATCTATGTCAATCACAGTGCCAATGTGTCATTTCATGACATGCATTATGTGACACATTCTTTTGTGGTCAGTCTGGAGCTCTGAATTTCCTTGGAAGCAGACCAGGAAAGGCTATGAATTGCTCACCTTCTATACACAGGTGATAAAATTGACCCAAGTCACCCAACCCAACTGGTTACTGTCCAAATTCTGTTTGAAAGACCCCCTGCAGGAGGGAGTCCTCACTGATGTTCCAATTTTGTCAGTTCTGTGAAATATTGTTAGGTGTTGCCTTTGTAGTTCGTACAATGAAGCTAGGGATCCCAATATCCCATGAAGTTGTTATATAGTGATGTCTGGGCATCTTATGTATTACTCCCCCCATTCTTAATATATTCCACTGTAGCATTCAAAGTTTGTTCCTAAATGCATATCATTCTACTATTTGAGGTAACTTTACACCATTTTTTCCTTGTGTCTATTCCAATCTCATTATTTCTATGGACTAGACTAGCACAGAACCTAAGGTAATAAGTGGTATAATAGAGGGGGAGTTCGATCTTTAACCCCACCTTTGCTGGTACTATGATCATTTGCCCTTTCTTACATGCTAATGGAATATTTTCCCCACCTTTCTGTGGCATTTGTTCATCCTCTAGCAGCCAGCTTGCACCCATACTCGATTCTGAAGCACTCTCCTACAGTCTGGGCCCACACGCAGCAGCAAACTAGGAGTAGGCCTGTAGAACATATCTGCATAACATATTTCAGAATTCATAACAAACAACATCCGACGTGGACTAGGAGTTAGGAGTTTAGAGTTTAGGACATGATTCCATAGATATTTAGCGCTGCTAGGGCAGTAAGTTGAGTCGAAGATGTCCATCTAAGAGCCAAGTGTTGACTCGTATTCTAGTCGGGCGCCTTAGAACACGTTTGGTTGCCTGTATTAGCCCCAACCAGGCTCACGCGGGATGTTTGGTTGCCTGGGTTACATGAAAAAGTTGGCCCGCACGAAACTTAAAGTACCTCTGGTCCCGCATCCAGAGGAACGCTCAAATCGACCGTTTCTACCGGGCCAGGCTGAGTTGAGCCACCATCAAGCGCACATGGTGCACCATCTTGCACGAGAGGATGCGAGCAGTATACAGTACGTTGTTTCTTCTTCCACCTCCAGTAACCTCCTTCTCTAATCTCCTTTCTTATGTTTCTTCTAATCTACATAACGGTGCTTTGATTTGAGATAAGCTCTACATGAAAAAGATGCACATTGATGTTACGGTTCCATTTTTGCGATCAGTTTGCAGTTTCGTCGACCATAACTATTCAACTTCGTGTTCATGTTTGGAGCTATTTTGGATGAATTTTGTCAAATTCGTTGCGCACGGTCGACCGTTTGAAATTTCCTTTGATCAGTAGCTTCATCTTACAGTTTCACACGACTTTCATGTTGCACATTTTCTGTTTCGACGATCATAGACGATTAAATCTAACTTTTTTCCTCGTGAAAAGTATATACACATGTGTGATATGTATTAATGACACTCCTTAATGTCGGTCTCCTCTCACCAGCGTCATCGCCGGCGTCGCTCCTCTTGGCCTCCTCCCCCACGTATTGTTGCACTAGCACCACCGCCGATGTTGTTCCTCTCAACCTCCTCTACCCAACTACACTCGCGCGGTGGTCGTTCCTCTCTGCATTCTTTCCCATGTCCTGCTACACTAAAGCCATCGCTGCCACCGTTCCTCTCAGCCTCCTTGCTGGCGTCCTACTACACTGGGGTCGTCGCCATCATCGTTCTCTCCTGCGTGTTGTTGCATTAACGTCACCGTCGGCGTTGTTCCTCTTATCCTCCTCTCCCATGTCCTACTACACTCGCGTTGTCATCGCTCCTCTCGGTCTCCTCTCCTATGTCTTGGTACACTGAAGCCATCGCCAACGTCGTCCCTCTCGGCCTCCTCGCCCTCGTCTTACTACACTGGTGCCGTCACCATCGCCGTTCTTTTCGGCCGCCTCCTCCACGTCTTACTACACTGACGCCGCCATGGCGCGCACACTGCATTTCTCTCGATCATCCTTTGTCTCAACGTCCTCCTATTCGTTACTCCACATGGATTTCTCCACGGCGACGGCGCTAGCAACTAGTTCACCGCGCCGCCGATGGGATCACTCGCCCACGACTCCGTGCTCATCGCGTTGGACGCGGCACCGCGACCACCGCCCATCGCTGTCGCCGAGGCACTCTAGTGTAGCATTGTGTGTTATGTGTAGCTGTTAACTGTTAATCATGGCTCATGTATGCAAACAAACAACGTGCACTAGTATGAGCACTACCAATGCGAGCAACCAAACACACTGCGTAGAGGTGTTGCTACGATGTAGAAAGAATGGATGCAGGAAACTAATCAACATGCAGTTGTTGTTTTTTTGCCTGCATATGCGCAGGCCCAACCGAGACAAGTATCCAAAAGGGCAAAAACTGATGAAGCTAACTAAACGCACCCTTAATCATTGGGATGAGATATGATACATGTGTACACGGATGGGTCCAGTTATGAATAGGACTATCCAAACAGGGGCGGATACCTAAGTGGCTAAACCTTAGATGTGTAGGCTCTTGAACTCTAGCCGCCGCGCCTCACCCCGCCATCACCCCTTCCTCGCCGCGCCGCCGCCAGAGGCCCAGCCGGCGAAGCGCGCGCTGGTGCCTGGGAAGGGGGCGATGAGGCCTTTCCCTCGACGCCCTGCTCCCCTGTTGCCGGCCAGACCTCCCGCGCACTTTGGCCGCCGCCGGCGGCTGCTGCTCGCGCCGACGCAGATCCGGCCGTCCCGCTCTCCTCCTCGCCCGTCCCGATCGGCCGGCTGCTGCCCTGGCCTGGCGCCAGCGAGGCTCGTAGTTTCCCTTGATCTCGTGCCAAATCCGGTCGAGCTTGAGGCAGGGGCCTCCTCGGCTGGCCCGGGCCTTCGCACCTCTTCTGTGGTGGCGTCGCAGCGGCGGCCGTCCTCTCCGAGCTGCGGGGCTGCGGCCCCGATTGGTTCCCGGTGGTGCTCACAACGGCGGCTGCTTTCGCGGGGCGTCGGCTGGCGGCAAGGCGGGCGTTTGAGTGCCGCGGTGGGGCTCCTGCCGGTGCGGCTCCGGCCACGACATCCCTGGACCCGCGTTCTCCGGTGCCCTCGGCTCACCAGTTGTCCTCTGCTAGTGCTGCTCCGGTCCCGGCGCTTTGGAGGCTGCGTTCTCTAGCCTCTTCGGTTTGCTGGTGTCCTGTCGGCCACGGCTACGACGAACCGAAACTGTGTCTCTCCGGTTTCGGGCTCGTCCGCGTCGCTGTCGCCGTCCCTTCCCTTCGCGTTGGCCTCTTATGCTTCGTCGCCTCCCCAACCCCAACCCCGGTCACCTCCCGCGTCGTCCCTACGCCATGTCCGAGGCTCGCGTGTCCGGCGACGCCGGTGCCTTCATGCGGCACCGGGCGTGGCTCCTCTTCTTGTGGTGTCAGTTTCGACCAATGTTTGGTTTCCACACCTCCTTATCATGTTCCGGCAGCTACGGGACTGCTCAGACTCGGGCCGGGCAAAATCCCCGCTTGGCTTGCCTATGCTGACAGCGGCGACGCTTGGGAGTGCCGTTCCCTCCTTGGAAGCGCTGTCATGGCCCCTTTCTGTGCCCCTTTTCGAGCACCAGGGGAAATCCTAGGTCCGATTCCTTGGATCCGACGGCGGTGGCGCCTTGGCGTCGTCCCTCTTCTTGAAGGCGTCGTCTTGTTGGCTCACGGTGTCCCCGGTGTTGGTTTTTAGAGATGTTGGACGTCAGGTTGGTTTGGGCTGCTGCTCAAGGCATGGTTTTTCAGGGCGCAATGTACGACTTCCACGGTGCTGTCCCCAGGTCTTCTGCCTCCGACTAGGCCGGGTCTTGCTACCCACTTCTCGATCTTCCCGCGCTCTTGGTGGGGGTACGTTGATCCGATCAAGTCTGGAGCAATGGATGCGCGACGGATGTCCCCGTGAGGTCGTGACGCGGTCTGGGTTTCCTGTGTCCCGCCCCCTCGCCTTCCATGGCTAGAGGCTGGATTAGGGGGGTTTAGCTGTGCTATTTTCTTCTTTGGGCTGAGCACCCCATGTCTTTCTGCTCCGGACACCCTGTCATGCCCTCTTGCGTTCGTGTCATGGGTTGTACCATCTCTTGTATCAATTCTCTTCCTTCTATCTAATGAAATGATACGCAAACCTAGCGTATTCATGAAAAAAAATATATGTAGGCTCTTAACCTTAAATTTGGCCAAAATATTGGCACACAGAAGTTGCTGAGTTGCTGTACTGGAGTATTTCACATAACTGGATGATTATTAAAAATTTAAGTTGCTTCTGCCCAATTATTTTACTTGATTGAGTTATTACTTACCTACTATAATGGTCAGACTAAATTATTTTCCTCACCGATTTATAAAGTTTGCATGGCTGGATCACAGGGTGGGTGACAAGAGCATTGGCCAGTTCTTGCGCTACGCGTTCACCAGTAGGTACAAGGAGATACTAAGCAAGGCACACAGCTCTTCGACGATGACAGTGCCCAAGTTCGCAACACGTCTTACAAAAGAAGAAGCTCAAGGTACAAACATTTCTCTTGTTCACTTACTCATTTCCCTGTTTGTTTCCCCCCTACCATACCAACCACTCCAACTCGGGTTAACTTTGGTTCTTTTCGCCATGAAGTGTTTGAATATGCTAGGGAGTCGATGTCCGCCTTCAGGAAGTGGCGCGTCCGGGGTGCGAGGCTGCAGAAGGCGTCCATTCTTGGAAGGAAGAGGAAGACGAAGCTGCCTGACGGGCCTTCGACGCCCTGAAACTGTTTTTACCGGGTGGGACAGGGCCGATGCTTGCACACTGATCGATCTGGTACTGTAGCTGACGGAACAAAAAGTGCGCGAAAGGCAGTTCTGATCCGCGATCAGACTGTATGTATGTATTTCAATCTGGTGCATCACTAACCTATGCTGCTGCCAGCGCTCTGTGGTAGCGAGCGTCACCGGCGTCGTTTACTCGTATCAATGGATCAGTTACTTACAGTACAGGTGCAGTCAAATAATTTGCAGGATCCCTGCTCAGTACTTACGATACTTATCATCTTACTGTATTTATCACAAAAATGAACAGCACCCCCAAGTTGGGAAAATCTTGAAATCTCACACAGACGATCGGATCAAATCCATTGCCATTTATGATCGATGATTTCACTCTAATTCCCCTCTGCTTGTACAGACAGAAGAATCACATCTGTTCTCTAAGCCAAAACTAGATACTAATCAAAGTCGGGGACGGCATCGTTGCATGGCCGTGGATGATATTGTTTCGGATTCATAGTTTATGAAATTCTAACCCCTGAAAATGTACCGGTGCACATCAATGTGCATGCATGCAGACTCAACTGTTTTGACAGTAAAAGATGAACACCGGAGGACCACTCTGCAGGTGCCGTCATGACGCTGAGATTGGCACACAATGGAACCGGCCTCTGCAAATTCTAGTTTGTCGCCGTCTTAAATTTCTTGCATGCTTTTAGCATGACCCATACTGAGAAATAAGAACATGTTTATCACTCATGTGGTTGGAGAGTTGACGCCTCGGAAATTATTGGTTTAAGAGAAGAACGTGCTCTTCTGAAAACAAAATTGCAACTCTTAAGATATTTCTCGTCATTCTATTCCATACCTATATGATACTACTCCCTCCGTCTCTAAATATAAGTTTTTTTCTAAGATTTCATTAAAAATTATATACGGAGCAAACTGAATGAATCTGCACTTCAAAATATATCTATATACATACGTATATAGTCCGTAGTGAAACCTCTAAAAGGATTTATACTATTTAAAAGAATATGTCTATACACATACGTATATATAGTCCGTAGTGAAACCTTTAAAAGGACTTATACTATTATTTAGAAACAAAGGGTACAAATTAGTGGTATAGATATACGAAGAATAATAAACAGATCTAAACGTTGGCGGGCTAATAATAGGCTAGTTGTATAGGCATCATAATCTTGCCGGATGTGCCAGTTTTTTTATTTATTTTTCAAAAATCTGCCCCTAAGGGTCTCGATTTCATTAAAAAAGAAGAGGGTTGCCCGGTTAATTGATGGGAAACCAAGCTAAAACTGTTACAACAACCCACACAAGGCAAAACCGGTCGACCTGGCCACCACCCACACGGAGATACACAAACGCGTTGTAAAGAAGAACCACAAAGTCAAGGTCGTTACCAAGCATCATCGTCATCACTCCTCTGCGAGCCAGCGACTCCAACTTCACCATCGACTTCCGCCAACGACGCCCTCGTCGCCACAAACGTTGGAACCCATGCCGGCCCATACCAAACAGTCGACCGCCGGTGTAGGCGCCAGACCAGCTCCGACTAAGAAGACCACCAAAAGACAGGAGAATGGGTAGAGATGGCGCCAACCAACACCTCCTCGAAGACCACCAGCCACTTGTCATCGTCACCACCTAGGCATCTCCAGGGCAGCTTCGACTCCGCGACGGCACTCAGACGAGACCGGTCGAGCAAGCCGGGAAATAACCGACAACCGCTCGGCCGCGACCCTGCACTGCTGACCATCACCATCGTTGCCAAACTAAACACCACACCATCACATTGCCGACCAGGCACCTACCGATCGTAACGCCGTGAGCGTCTAGCACATGAAGAGCACGAACGAGATCCAAAGGTCTTCAAGATGACGCCCCAAAGAGGGAAGCGATGATGCCGACGCCATCGCCCGACCCGGCCGGGCCTTAGGCTTTCACCCAAAGAACTGGATCCGAGGGTATGCAGGGGTGGACTCCACGACGGTGCCTCCAAGGAGGTGTAACGAGGTCCACGGACGCCGCCGCCATCGGTCGGCAAGAGGCTGACAAGCTTTCGCCCGGAGCAACGCCCAACACCACGCCCCCACGCACTGCACCTCCGCTAGCCCACCCACCTCTCACAAAGCCACTGCGCCATGACCATGAGGAAGCCACCACAATCCTTGCCGCTGTCCAGAGACGCCGACGAGCCGAATCCAGCAAGATCCGGCACCCCATCATCGATGCACCGCCACAGAACCTGCCCGACCAGCAGCCACCCGAGATGCCGCTGACGGGGAGGCGTAGCCAACGCGGAGTACACCGCCAGAGCACATGAAGGAGTCGCTGGGGAGCGCCATGGAGCCGTCGGGTCACCGGGAGCCACCCCACGGCCAGATCCAGCAACCCGACCACCGGCCGGCACCAAAGAGCAGGACGATGGGGGCCGCCACCCCCCACCGACGCACCGGGCAGGAGCCGTCAGGACAAGGCCCTAGACCGTACCGGCGAAGCCACCGCGGCCGCCACCCGCTGGAGGCCCTGCAAGGAGCCGAGCCGCCGCGCATCCAAGAAAGGGGCGAGCCTCCCCCACCCAAGATCCACACTCAGAAGAAGGTCCCCGCCGCCGCCGTCCGCCGCCCGGGCTTAGCCCGGCGGCCTCCTCCGGCGACGGCGAGGGGGACGGGGGCGAAGGAGGGAGGGGCGGCGCCGCTCGATCCTGTCTCCGCCCTTGTCGCCTGTGGAGGCGATGCGGGGGACAGGACCTGTGTTTTTGGTCACACGCGCAGTTTTTTAATTTCAATTATATGCT
>CBMN010003084.1:0-13005 GCA_000582825.1 Hordeum pubiflorum | reverse complement strand
GGGGGGGGGGGGGGGAGTAGAATACTATGGTCGGCTCAATGCATGAAGAAAAAACTACTCAAATTGCTCCTAAGCTTTTTGGGTACTCTTCTTATGATTCATTCCCATATGATGGTTCCAATTTAGAAATATATACAAAGCAAGGAAGCACGGCATTCTCGCTTAAATGTTGCTCGCTCCGGTTGCTTCTGAAAGAATTGGTCACCCTGCACTATGAATGAAACCAATAAGTATATTAAATATCAAGCTAAAGTGTTACTCCAATGAGCTTATCTTCTTAGGATCCCTGCAATGCAAACTCCATCAAGCAATCAAAAGTCTTTGGACACATTTATGGTTCGTAGGTGGTCTGCATATGAGAAAATCCAGAGAAGTTCTACAAATTTATGCACACTAATGTGAGCCATGTGAAATCACTGACAACCATGTCTACCCTTAATTGCACGAATGTATATAACAACAGGGCCTACCTATCTGGGAAACTTTATACATATTTTAAAGAAAAAATCATAAACTATCAAGGGTCTTCTTATATAGTAAGAACAAACTAACGGGCAACATATCTACAATACATTGATATTGATTTCCAGTTTTCTAATGGACTACCATTGATACAGCCAGATTTACTCCATCAAAGTATAAAGTATAAACACATGCAAAAAAAAGTATAAAGTATAAATCCAAGAAAAATAAATAAATAACATGTCATCTACTCAGACTTCACAAAAGATTGGCCAAACACACATGAAGCAGAAAATTGGATCTGATTTGTTTTAGTTGATCAATGAAATTACCACATCCAGATCTGGGCCACAAGAACTTACTATTCAATCAAACATCACAGATTCACAATAACAAAGATGGAGTTTGTTACCACAGGGGATGAGCAGGGCCATGGTGGTTGGTTGAGGCCAAATCCCGACAACCCGTGGAGAGCTTGAATCTTGTAGTAGTCGGATCTGGTAAGGACGCCGCATGCATGGCACGCGATCTGGCTGGTGCAGTGCCAGGGGAGTGAGGGGAGAAGGTGGGTGAGCTTTTGGATCTGCTATTTGCCGGTGTTGGGAATGACTTCCACGCGAGAACCACATCTTCTGCTCGTGGCCGCCAGATTTGCTACGCGCCGGGCAAGCACCCACGCCACGAGCCACCAGAGGTAGCGCCGCCGGAGAGACCACATACCACTTTGGTCAGGCGAAGCCCACACACAAGGATGAGATGGGGAGAACGAACTTTCACGGCACAAGGCACACGAGAGGAAGACGACGAAGAAGCTCGCCCCCCACCACAACGACAACAGGCGGCAGCGAAAACGGACAGGAGGTCCAGCTCTCCACTATGGCAACGCAGATCCAGGGAGGCTGCCGAATTGAACCCCTAGAGCGGCGGCGCCCATGCCCAAGCAAGAGTAGAGCCACCCACGGCCGACCACCTCCAGTAGCAGGCTAGTAGCAGTAAGAATGATGGAAAAAACAAGCCAAAGATGCCGGGCACCACGCCGCAACTCACCCCGTCCCCTCTCCTTCCCGTAGGAATCATCGACATCGATGGACACGCAGCCAACAAAGAGACCTCCAGCCGCCTCGCCGCACGCCACGTCTTTCAGCAAGGGAAAAGACCACGAAGTCCACAACAGCATGCCACTTACATCATGGCCCCATAGAAAAGTGCAGGCCCGGGGGTGAGACCGAGTCAAAATCGAATGGTAAAATCAGCAATGTTGCCCTCAATTAATTGTGGGCTCTCCAATTCTAGGGAAATTAGTCTATTACAGGATTACTAGAAAACTGGGTTGCTACCAACTGAGGGTAGTTCACAGGTAGGCATGCATTTTATCGTTGTCAGTACACGAAAACTTAATTATTGCTCTACACTTGGCCATGCTTAAGAACGATCCCATCCATGTCCATGCAGAGGTAGGTCTAACCTGTAGAGCAGACGGTACACAAGTTAGGTCAAACATTTAAATGAGACGCTACATGACAACCTTATAGCTCGATAGTTGACCATGGTGTAGATCAATCACAACCATGCCGACCCATAGGAAAGGCTGGATACAATGGTTATAAAGTGGCATATGCATTATTGCGAATACATGGGAGCCAAAGCAAATGCAAGGTGCTACAAAGAGCATGAGGTTGGCATCGGATGCATATATAGCATATTAGTAGTACCTCATGCTATTTGATCATTATGTACCGACTCCGAGTTTTTTCATTGAAATCTCTAGCTTGTTTGATGATTATAAGAAAGTATTACAATTTTCTAAGGATTATCTAGGAATGGTAGGTCTCGGGATGGAAAACACATAACCTTTTGCACACGGTATTTCTTTCGTTCTTTGATATCCGTTATAGCCACCAATGGTGATGTCAGGTTAGCATCGTGAAGCAAGCTGGGCTCCCCATTTTCGCACACAAGTCCTAAAACATGGAGCTTCTCTGCTACCCTATAGGAGGAGCAACCATCCAAGTTACCATCTGTAGCGGCGAGAGTTCTTCAGCCCCTCCAGGGTTTCCACTTTTGAGCCCCATATAAACAAAGTACCTAAGAGCATCTCTAGACAATCCCTCAAAATTTAAGCCCTTATTTGTAACGTCCTTGATTCTCAGAAGGTGATCAAAGGCGTAAATGAGAGGGATCAGGGAGGAAATTAGGTGAGGAGCAAGTGAAAGGGGGATGAGGTTCGAAGAAGGAGATGAGGGAATTCAGAGTTTTCTCATTAGCTTCTCAACATAGGCTCAGTTTGGGATTTCAAAAACACACTCAAAATGGATTGTCCACTAGGCCACAACCGACACCACGGATCACACACGCTGGCACCAGGCCCAGCTACTGGCAGATCTCATCTCATTCCTCTCTATACCCTGCAACGTCAAAGAGTAGGCATGGCACTTATATGGCCCCGTATACCTTAACTACTTCTATCTTCTCCGCTAAAAAAATGCAACTCCTAGCTGAACCCCTAAAATTAACTCGCAAATTTTGTATCACAAATTCATTCGTCCATCGAGTTAAAGCTTTACTGCTCAATTACTTCACTGGACACCATCTTGAGCACATACTTTACCAGTTCCACAGTAGTAGCACTGATGGAAAGAAAACGAGAAGAGAAATTACACAGTTAAATAGAAACACAACTTCGTTGAGTGCCCCTACAAGTTTAATTAGTCAATACTTTCTCCATTGCGTATTGCTCTTCTATGTTGCTTTCTTTAGCTTGCACACTTGTTTCTTTTGTGCCTCCTCAAACTTGAACATTGCGTCCTCTTCACTCTCATCTCTATCAACTAGCTAGTGCACCAACATGTAATAGACCTCTCTTGATCGATATTTCAATATATTTTTCTTTCCAAAACCGAAAGTTGCAACCTTTGGATATAACAATAAGCAAAGAATGAGCACAAACATTTGGTGAATCGAAGAACATTGAGCCTAAGTGCACTCTCAATTGGTCCATTTCACACTTGAAAAAAACCCATGAGGGATGTTCTATCGTCTTCGAGACCCGGCACAGCATCAACCGCAAGCAGTCATCACACTTGATGATCCGGCGACGGCCAAGCCCGACCGATCGGCAGACGAGGATGCTTTGGCGGTCGGACGATGATGCAAGCAGCAGAGGAGGAAGACATACCGTGAGGCAGCGCCGTGAGTTCTGGATGGCTGCGGAGTTTGATTTCCGACGTACCCAGATGAAATACGATGGCGTCGGGGCATATGTGCTTCGAACTCGGTGACAAACGTAGATATGTCAAATCTGGGGACACTGGGATGAGCGGCGACCAAATCTAAATGAGTGGAGGAGTGGCGGGTGTTACACAGCGACTACGGTGGAACGTGGTCACCAAGGAATGCCGCACCGGAGTGGATGTGATCGACCCGGGGAGAGAAGCGGCCGCTAGGGAAGGTTTTTTTTCCTGGGAATTGGAGCCGGTCGAGTAAATATAAAGGGCTGTCGACACGAGGAGTAAAACTTTTACTCCTTTCAAGGGGATGGATTAGGCTAAAAAAACTGTTTTTTTACTGTAACAGCTTCTGGGAGATCTACTAGGAATGTTTAAGAGCATCTCCCTTGCAAGGCGCTTCCTTAGTGCTAACGGATTAAAAATATATAATAAAATAAAATATCACTTTATCATTTTTTAATACAATACAATCGAACTCGTTCACACACACACAAGCATACACTTATGAATGCACACAAGCACATCCTACCCCTATGAGCATCTCTGAAAGACTGAGCCAACACTTCCTCTTGAGATTGACGAAATCATCATAGATGCCTTTGTAGTCGATGGGAACATTCCCCCTACTTAACGCACATCATCGAAAGGCCTGTAATAAATTCAGAAAAATACGAGCACCAATGTTAAATCTGGAACTTAAACACTAGTAGACAAGGGATACCACTGTCCTCCTAACCATTCAACCATATGTTGGTTTGTCAATTTGACGCTTTCTATCACAACGATCGGTGCTAATGATGGATGCTAACACACATCACCAGAAGGCCTGAAATAAATTCAGAAAATGCGAGCATCAATGTCAAATCTGAAACTTGAATTCTGGTGGGCATGAGATAACACTGTGCTCCCAATCATACAACCACATGTCAGTTTGCCCTGCCGCTCCTTTATAGCGCCCAGTTTTGTAAGTACCCTAATGTAGTTACAGAATCTCTCTCTCTCTCTCTCTCTTCGAACCCTATGCGAGCATTCCGACACGAAACAACGAGCTCACACAATGAATACAAGTGTTTGCGCTATGAGTGCAACATAACCTGTTCTACTTCTTTTAATTTTATTTTTACGTCAAAACAACTCGAAAGTAAAAACAGCTTGGACCGGGCAAAACAGCCGGGCGATCCCACGTCGACCCAATCTAAGTGGTGTTGCCTTCACGGTTCACGCACATGCAGTTGTGAAGAAGACTCACACTGAAAATCAAACGATGGCACCAGAATGATCTTCTAATGACGATTTGCCAATCTGGTTATTGGAGTTATCTGGTAGGTACTATGTTAAGTCTTTTTTATGAGGTTACTAGTTTTGGCTATTGTTTTGTCTTCGAAAGGCTCACTTTGGAAATCTGTGACCCCTCCCCTCCTCCCTCACACACAAAAATCCATTTATTTCGATGACTGCTTGTGAATAACAAAATCCTCACACATGATAATCTATTCAACTTCTTTTTGTCGACTATAGGTTGCAAAAATAATTTACACTTTGTTGCCAGAGTGTTGGTATGACTATGTCAGTTTGTTTACATGATATTTCTAGTTGCTGGATCAATCATAAGCAAATGGGACTTTATAATAGGGTTAGTGTTCGTGCCTTGTGTAGCATTTGGACATTGCATAATGAGTTCTGTTACAGGGGTCGTGTCTATGGAAATTCCAACTCCATCTTGGGAAATTGGAGCATGCATTCAAATCAATGGAAGATCCTATGCAATGATGCCTAATCAGCTTTCAGCTCTGATGCTATGCTGCCTTTCTCTACTCGATCATCAGCGGGGAGAGCTCATGCGGATCACATGGGGCTAATCCTTCTGCTGGGTGCGACTTAGGAGTAGGGGCGTCGTTTGCTAGCTTGTGGCCAACACAAACTGGTTAGCTGCAATGCTTTGGCATATATCATTATATTCATTTATTTACTCTTATTCAGTCTGTTATAATGATGAACTTGCCCTCTTCCGGTCGGCTACGTGCCTTGGGTTTGATCTGAGCGCTACAGACCTTGTTGTTTTCATTTTACAATATGATGAAATGGAGCCGGGGGAATCCCCTCTTGTAAACAAAAATCCAAAGGGGGGTATCACACCACTTCTAATTGTGTTTTTACTTTTTATTTATGGTTTTTGTTTGTAGTACTACAGGAAGAACCACGTAGACCATAGTATATCATTAGTAGAAGGGGTAACTTTTGCAGCTTTGCCCAGTGTAGTATTTGGCTCCAAATAGAGACTGCACTCTGGATTATGGGATAGATGATTTTCAGTTTTCGTTTCCTAAAAAAATCAGCACCAACGAAAATCACCGAAATCCAGTGAATTTTAGTAATTTGGATTCTATTTCAGTCAAAGGGCCGAAATATTCATTTAAATTCAATTAAATATTTGATATTTTTGAAAATATTTTGAAATATATATGAATACTGTGTACTATTGAAATCTCTGAAATATTTGGCCAAAAGGTAAATATGTCAATATCTACTGAAATTAATGAAATTCAGTGAATTTCATCGAAATCTGGCTGAAAGTGAAAATCATGTATAGACCCTGTTTGGCGAGCCTATCATCAGTCCAAATCCTCTCAAACGACCCGCCACAAGAAGAGCTTAAACCGGAGCAGTGCCCATGAGTTCCAAATAGATTTGGATAAATCCAAAGAGGCCACAGTTTAGAAGTGTTTTTTTTTTTTTGCGTGTACAAGCTGGCTTGGCTGAGAAGCATCCGTTCAGCTCCCACCGCCAAACACGTGTCCCTCCTTGAGTAAGCTGTGCCTACTAGAAGAAAGGCATGAATAGAGAGTAGTTTATGTATGTCCCTGATCAGAAGTCAATTTTAAAATAAAGAAATAGACGATTCACTAGCGGCGGACTGTTTTCTAGAACCTTTAGTGGGTAACTCGAAGTTAACACCACATGAGACTGTTGCCAAAGTGAAGAGGTAGCTCTAACATTTAGAGCAGATAGTAAATGAGAACTTTATAGACCGATACTTGATCATGGTTAAGATTGGTCAAAACCATTTTCATGTGGAGGAAAGAATAGAACCAGTGGCTACAAAAATGGCATGCATCGTTCCGATTACCCTGGAGCCACACCAAATGCAAGGTACTAAAAAGAAAGGAGGTTGTCACTGCATGCACATATAACAGATCAGGAGTACCTCGTGTCGTCTGATAGTTCTAATACTGGCTTCTATCTTCTTGAAATCTCTAGCTTGTTAGGTGATCGAGAAAGCATTACAGTTTTTCATTTAGGATCGTATGGGAATGGTAGGTCTCAGGATGGCGAACACATACACCTTTGTACACGGTCTTGCTCGATTTCTTCGACCTCTATGCCAGTGACCTATGGGGATGACTGGCCCCTCCCGTGCTGCAAAGTGTCAGCAATCACAATTTTTGCATGACCAACTTGGCATGCTAAAGCTGAGCCCCTGTTCAACCAGAAGGTGGGCAATATCTGTTTTGCGGTGGGATTCAGGGCCCCCATCAGAAAAAGGAAGAATATTACCGAGTAGATATAGTTACAAATAATATCTGTTGGAGCAGCCTCAGGAAGAAGAAGACTCTCACACACACAAAGGTAGAAGAACACACACAGATTCTTGGCACCGCACACAGAGTATTTTAAGTAATTGGGACGGCCTGTCAACCTGCTTGAACAGTGTCAAATACCTTTTTCCATTTGTAGTCAGTTTTAAAAATTCATAGAACATTCATTTCCAATCCAATCAAGTTGATTCAAGTTCTATATTAAAAATTCATACGACTTCTTTAGAAATTCCTAATCAATTACCTGTTGGCCCAACTCCAGTACAAAAATGTTTTAAATCCTTAATTGACATCACTAGTTTAATAAAATTTGCTTAACAATTTTCAGAGAATTGTATTCAGAAGAACAGTAAAAATTTGAATTAACTTATATAAATCTCTTGTTTCTTGTATTAAAACTTGTGTGATGTAATGATATCTGTGCTTTCATGTGTATTGGTACGCACTATTCAAATTTTAGCCGAATTTCAAATTTGAGCCAAAATTCAAATCTGTACTTTGATCTGTATTGATGTTCCAATGCTTTCTCAAATATTATGCACTTTAGGTGATTAATCCGAGCATTTTCGTGAAGTTAAACTCATAGTCATTAAAAATATGCTTCATATGAGCTCCAAAGCTAGGGTAAACAACACCATTTCTATGCAAGTTTTTTTTTCTAATCTTCTCTAAATGAGCCAAAAAAAAAACATTGACATCTAGTGTGCAAATATAGGGTCCATGCCCTATATAAGATTGTTTGGACAAAAGATGCCATGCTTAACCCTAAACCCTAGCTCTTTTCCCTTGAAAACCCCACAACCTCGTTCATGATAGCTAAGTTCTTTGAAGGGTTTTTCATGAAAGTGTCCGTAGACCAAGTTTCTTATTTTTCCTTGCAACTTAGTCAGATAAAACGATGATGCGCGCATGTTTCACTTTTTCTATTTTTTTAATTACTTATGCTCAACCCTAACCCGTGAAACCCTCGCAAACCCCCTTGAAACCCAGCACCCGTTTGGGATGTTGGATCATTGTGCGTGGACGGTTTGAATCAGGCCCTAGGGTTATGCATGGTCGATCCGCGAGACACTGGTAATTATGTGACTTGATTGGCTGGATTCGGTGGGATGCTCCATGGCTGGTTTGGTGACATGATTGGATGGCCGGCTTGTATAAGGAGATGAAGTGAGTGGCCCACCTGGCAGCAACAGAAGAGGGCAAGCGATGGTGGCGATTGGATTTTACTTAAATCGGACGGATAGTGGTCGGTAACGCTTGGGGCTAGCTGGAGATGACTGAATCAAGGGCAGCGACCTTCAGCCGGAGTTGGGGGAAGAAGCATGCTAAAATGGCAATTTGGGACACTCATGCCCGATTCATTGCACTGCGAAAAGAGGAAGCGCACAACGTCAGCGATGGCATCAAGGGGATCCAAGCAATCGGCGATGGTGACAATTTGCTCACGGGAGTCACTCTCGGCAACCAATTCCGCGGCGGCAGTGAGTGGCTCGCTAAGGTAGCCCGTTCTAGGGAATAGAAAAGAGGGGAAAATGTAAGAGATGTGGCAAAGGTCAATCCGAGGATACAGAGACGGTTGGTGAAGCCGGAGGGAACACAATAGCGACGAGAGCGAGCTCAGATGCAGCGGACAGAGTCAGAAACGAAGGGGTCAATTCGGTTGTTATACTGAATAAAAGCACATATGGCTCACTGGGATGGAAGAGGATGGTGAGGCGTTCTAAAGGTGCTCTTAATTCGTCGGAGTGGTCAGAGACGAGCGTGCAACAGCGACCAAGGCTGCGCTAGGGTTCCACCGGGAGGAGAGAGCAAAGAGGGGGAGGGAGCATACGAGCAAGGGCGGGAGAGAGAAGAGCAAGGAGTGCGTCATTAATGCGGAAGTGTGCGGGCTGCCTCCAGCAGTAGGGCCACCTCCGTGGTGTGAAGTGGCTGCCGGCATGGCCATGGAGCTAGAGAGCTTTTTCCCTATTTCCCTTTGTTCTATTCGTCCCACATGTAAGAGAGAGGGGGGTGGATTTTTTTATAGCAAGGACCCGTTGACATGTCAACATTTTAAGCGGCCCCACATGCCATTTTTAATGCTCCCACGCGTCATGAACTCATCCATGTAACGGTCAACGTGATTGACCTAACGGAAATTATTTGTTTGAGCAGGTGTGAGGTTCAGGTAGAGGAAGAAGGGGGAAAGTGAGGAAAACTAAGACAGTTGGGCAAAACTGAGTACAACTAAGAAAGTAGGGGCATGAAAATAGAAATCCCTTGTTGTAAATACATGATGCACACTTCTTATTCCCCTCATCTGCACGTTTGCTGACTACTCCCTAGTGTGGAAGACGCCCTTATATTATGGGATAGAGGAAGTAAAAGCTTCATGACTGAAATTTAGAAACGATCACAAAGTTAAAAAGTAAATACACGAAAAATGGTACTCCCTCCGATCCAAATTAATTGACACAACTCTACAACTATGTACTAAATTTGTACTAGAGTTGCGTCAATTAATTAGAATTGAAGGTACACATCTGATTTTTAATGGGGCCAAATTTCTACGGGCCTTGGTGTTCACCTATACTGCTAACGCTACAATTTAACAGTCCTAATCTGAACGTTTCAGGCAATTTATAGGAGCACCTTCCGTATACATGCTGACCCCCGCAAAAAAAAGAAAGTATGCATGCTGAAGATGTCAAACTCCTTTCATGATTGTGTCTCATCAATTTCTTGCATATCACACACAAGAGCACGCACACACATAAAACTTGCAAGAGATGAGACATTTCTAGCTCTTTGAGCACTGCCTGATCTTGTCAAGTTTTAGAATTTGTGAAATCTTCCACTAAAATGTAAAACTAATGAGTCGACTGGCCTGCCCCATGTCAATATCTGAAAACAATGGGCATACACAATTACACATTTCTGGCAGGTCCTTGGTTCACGTAAATACCAATCTAGCAGCCACTTCACCTCTGCTAGGGCCAGAATATAGTCTTCGTCGAGGTGCGACATAGCTTCCTCGTGAGGGCATATAAAATTCTCCACAAATATCTATTTGGCTTAACTAGGAAATTGCATTGTAGCTCCATTCATAGCCCTTTAGGCTGTAAATGATCAGTGTCAGAAGACGAGCAATGAATGGGGGTTCGAACCTCACCTCAAAGGCTCAAAGATGAGGTGATTAGAAATTTGCCCGAGAGATTCATTTGATCTCCTTAGCACGATCGGAGCCTTATGCACTCGGTATTTGACCATATGTATTGGTGGATGCGCTAAGAAGTCCATTTGCTGCAATTACAAGAGCGAGTTTTTTTAGGGAATTGCAAGAGTGAGGTTGATTACAACCATTCTTCACTAGGAGTCAATTTATCTTTTCAAGAAACACAGTACAATGCAGACATCACATACATGCACATATAATCACTACTCTTTCGAGAAACTGAGTCGACAGATTCTGAGATTGACAAAGTCACCACAAATACATTGTAGTCGAGGGGCACGTCGTCTCTCACTGGAACAACAATCCCAGTTACCCTGTAATAAAAATGCGAGCACCCATGTCAAGTCTAGAACTTGTACACGGATGGGAAAGTTTCACCACAAGGAAACTAACCCACTGAGGTCACAAGTAGGTCGACAATATATGAGAACTTAATTATTTCTCTATACTCAACCATGGTTAACATTGATCCCAAACATGCTCATGTAGAGGTAGGTCTAACATTTAAACCAGATGGTACATGATAACCTTATAGCTCATTACGCAACCATGGTTCAGATTGATCACTACCATGTCCATCCGAAGGAATGGCTGGATCCATTGGCTATAAAATAGCCTATGCATCATTTCAATTACATGGGAGCCAAAGCAAGTACAAGGTGCTAAAAAGAGCAAGAGGTTGACATTGGGTGCATATATAGTATATACTTGTACTCATGTTATCGGATCATTCTAGTACCTAGTTACCTCTTGTTGAAATCTTTAGGGTTTTAGATGATGAAAAATTAGTATAGCTTTTTCAAGGATTATCAGGGAATGGTAGGTCTCGGGACGGCAAACAGACTGGCCTTTGCACTTGACATTTCTTCTATTCTATAATATCTGTTCTAGTCATTAGTGGTGATGACAGATTATAATTTTGATGCAAGGTAAGAAAATTAATATTGTTGCATGACTAACTTAGCAATGTTGAGTCATTTACCAAAGTGTTCTTATGATTTTAAATCTAGCTTGGTCTGGGATGGTGATCCACCCAAGTTGCTTTTGCCTCGTGTTCTCAAATATGCATTGCTTTAAAAAAAACTTGGTAGTCCTGAAGTTGAGATCCTACTGAACAACATGCCAAGGAATCTCCTGATTAACCATATTTAGCTGCAAAATTATTCAACTTCCCCAGGGTTTCTGCTTTTGAGTCCAAAATGAACAAAGTACCTAAAAAGCAAACGATGGTGGAGGAACATCTCACACACCTTTGCATTTTTCACCTTTGAATTTATTTTTGTTTCTTTGTAGAAGTATAGGAAGTATTACGTACTTGGTATTTAAGGAATGACCCACCTTAACCCCATATGTTTGTGATTGTCATACCGGTCATACATCTCTTACCCATGCCTCTTGTAGTTAGTACTTCCTCCGTAAACAAATATAAGAGCATTTAGATTACTAAAGTAGTGATCTAAACACTCTTATATTTCTTTATAGAGGGAGTATACTTTTTCACATAGTCATTCCTTCTCGTGTCCAATGAAGAACACTTTCTAGCTTATATATTTTAGGATTTAGAACTTGTTGTTTGTTCTCATCCGTCGTCTATTCGGTTAATTATTGTGCAATAAGGACCTTGCCATGTTAGTTTTGTTGCAAATATGTGCTATGTGCCTTGCCTGTGAGGAATAGCTCACGGTTGTGATAATATGTCCAAGACGCACCAATTCAAATTTTTAGTCCTAACCATTAAATTTAAATCAAACTAATAGTTGGCAGAGTATTTTTTACTAGTCGTTTCATCTATTTTAGTGTTGAATTGATCATTAGGTAGGAGTAGAAATCTCCATCATGGGTAGTAATGTTAAGTAGGCCTTTTGACCGCCTAATGAACTAATATGAACATGATAACATTGGAGGCACAAAATGTAGTTGGCGGTAGTATGCCTAAGTCATACTTTTTCGAAAAGAAGGGTATACCCCGGACCTCCGCTACAACATTGAAAATGAAGTACATTTTAGTAAGTGCCTCCCACCAGATGTAGAACCCTATGGGTGGACAGCTGCATC
Source organism: Hordeum pubiflorum (assembly GCA_000582825.1). NCBI lineage: Eukaryota > Viridiplantae > Streptophyta > Magnoliopsida > Poales > Poaceae > Hordeum > Hordeum pubiflorum. The sequence continues at coordinate 451 of CBMN010003084.1, read as the reverse complement.
ACACTTCACTTTAGCTTTTCACTCTCATGTTTTAGTTGTATTGTTGCAAGATTGTGTTAGTATGTGCTCTTGATTCTAGCTGGTTTGGTGACTTTGTGATGAGACTGCTTACTATCCTTTGTCAAAAGCACTTGTACCACATGATCTTCCTTTTGTTCTTCTTGTGCGGAGATTATCTCTAACTTCCTAGTGACGTATGGGATATTTGATGGTTATGCACTACTGAAAACTTTGTTGATGTGGTTCATGATTACTCATGCAAAAAGATCCTCGATTTAAATTAGAATGAAATGTAATATATCTGTTGTTTCTGCTGAAGATGTATAGGCTAATTGTAGTAGTCGGTGTTGCGATGTTGTAAACTTGTAACTACACGATGTACATTGCGGATGAAGAGTCTCAAATGCACCAAGATAGAGCGTGAAATGAAAGATAAATGTTGACCAAGCAC
>CBMN010003078.1:0-16011 GCA_000582825.1 Hordeum pubiflorum | reverse complement strand
TTCGACCCTGGAGGTTTATTTTGCACTTCCACCTCACAAGGCAGTAGTCTGCTCTCAGAAGTCCTATCGCCATTTGTGTTGGTTGTGCTCCCCTTTGATCGAGTCAATCGTGGAGTATAGTTTTCACAGGAGTATCTTCTTCCACTGGCTCTGTTTTTTCATTAGTCCTTACCATGTATCTTCTGTGTGTTGCATTAGTCCTTATCCTATACACCCTTTATAAAAATAAATGATATCAAGGTTGTTTTCTTGACTGTTTGACTTGTTATTTGTTATACTGAATGCTTTGACGCAATTCCGAGCGCTTTCATATTACTCTGACTCATCCCTTACCGATGTCGTACCAATTATGCCTTCCCGACTGCTTACTTGCACTTCCGACCGGTTATATGCCCACCCGGTTATATGCACAATACTGATTAGCATTATATTCTTCAAACATCCCGAATGATTTGATTTGCTTTTCCGATCAGTATTGTGCCTATTAGATTATCTCGACAGGTTTACTATACTCTTTCAACCATTGTCTCACTTATTTGATCATCCCTATTGGGTTACTATACTCTTCCGACCAGTCTCTTGCCCACTGGGTCTTCCTGACTATCTTTATAAATTCTTCCGATCGGTGTCACACCCAATATGTTTAGCCGACTGGTTTTGCTTGCTCTTCCGACCAGTGTCGCGTCCCCTGAGTCCTTCCGACTACCTCCATGTGCCCTCGACTATCCTAGGTCAAGACCAATTTTGCTTCTCTTTTTTTTTACTATCATCATATATACTGAGCCATTTAATGCCGTCAAAGTTTTCCTCATTTACCGTCTTCTTCAACCTCGCGCTGCCTCTGTTTCCTCTGTTGTCGCCGCCACCTCTAGGGTTTCAAGATTTCCCCTCCTCCCAAACTACTTTGATCCATCTCATCTCTTGCTCTTGCATGTGCATCAAATCCACTACAATACAAACACCCCATAACAACGCATACATAGCAACAGAATTATTTATGTGTTGCAAGAAATTAGGTACCAACGGATGCCAGCAACGCAGGTATGTATATGTTGCAAAGAAACCATCTGGCAACGTTTATCATGCGTTGCAAGTATCATCCGTAGAGTATGGGAATTACCTTGCAACGTTTGTTATGTGTTGCAAGCGTCATCCGTAGAATTTGTGTCACTTGGCAACATTTGTCATGCGTTGCAAGCATCATTTGTAGTGTTTGTGTTATCTAACAACACTTATCATGCGTTGCAAACATATATAAAGTATGTATGCAAATTAATGAATTGATTATAAAATCAAAGACCACACAAGACTAGCGTTGAAATAAATCGGGAAAAAACATGGCAGAAGGAAATAAAATCAAAGGCTCCTGCAGTACTCAGAGGGGAAATAAAATCGGTGAAACTAATAAAATTGAAAATCAAAATAAATGCCCGCACTCCCTCTCCTCAGGGTTGGTCGCCCTCTCTAGGGTTTGTGCCGTGTGCCACCGCGAGCCGCTCCTCTTGTGACAGCTTCTCCTCTGTAGCCGCGAGCTCCCACGATGGGGCCGCCGTCCCTCCTCCGTCGCTCTCTCCTCCCGCGATGACGAGTCCGGTGCTCCCTCCCACGACACCACCGTCCCTCCTCTCACGCTGGGCGTCTGCGCCGTGTCCTCCGCGAGATCCTCCTGCGACGAGATCTCTCGAGCCGCTCCCTCCTGCGACTGCGACAAGTTAAGTTTTCCAATCGGCAAAGCAGTATATCATTACAATCGTTGCTGTCGTCTTCTTCTTTTGGGCAAAAAATGAATGCGAGGTGGTTATTTCTTGCAGCAGTAGCATGGTGTACGTAGTGGACATTGTGTCTCACATCAACTTGTTGTACCTACAATGCTCTGCTCCATTTTATATTTTTGATCCCTCCTTTCTTTTTAGGGTTCATTATATGCTATCGGCAACACATATTAATTCTGTAGCTGGTTTTGTTGCCGTGGACAAGGGACCCTCACTCTGGTAAAGAAGGTATAATTACGAATGCACATAGCGGAAATTTAATCTGTTAAAAAAATCTTTGTCGCTGTATTTCTCTGTTTTTTGTTGATTACATTACATTTTGTAGGCCTCAAATATATAGATATTTGTTCATACAAACAAGTTCTGAATCCCCTTAGTAATTTAAGATTTAGTCTCCATGTTTTGCTAGTTCCTTCTACCCTGTGGTACGGCATTAGTGTCCCAATTTTGTGTGGTCAACAATTCCTGTTTTTTTTTCCATTTTTCAAAACCAGCAGCTTACAATTATATGTAGTATGTTATTGTTTGAACTGAAGGTAGCATTTCAATTGTTTCTCAATTGCAGTCTGAATATAAAATTGTAAACTGAAGGTACCATAAATATGAAATTGGAGTCTAAATCTACATATATACCAATTTTTACACATTAGAATTGTCAAATCACATGGTGAAGAGGATGGACATTGAAATCATTTTACTCTCTGTGCTGAGTCTTGACTCCTGCTGCACTGGTGTCCTGTTTATTTTTTTTAGATATCTAGATGATTTAGCTAACTTGACAATTTAATGTGACAGGTCTTAACTAGAATTACGAATGGTTTATTTGGGCTCGTAAGTCATCTGCATAGTATACTACTAAAATAGATAACTGCAAAGTACTGGTCTCTCTGTCATGAGATTTCTATATATATACCATGCATCCTCCTCTAGGATAAGTGGCATCACTTTTACATTTTGTATATATAGATGATTTCTGATGTTCTATGTGACATGCACATTGGTTTGCTAATGTATTTCCTTCTTCTGTTTCTTCAACTGAGCAAGCCTATTTATACCTGACTAAGCGTAAATATTTTTTTATCTCACTAAGTCTTGCCTGATGAAAAGGTGGTTACTTCAATACTTCTTCATACCTGACTATAGCATATTATCAAGGCACTGAGATCTGGTTGTTACAACCTGCTCCACAATGATTATATTTTAGCAGATCATACAGACATAAATAATGATTTGGTTGGAGAGGCAGCCAGTCCACTACTGCACTTGTATTTGTTTGACCTCCCAAATTATTGCATTAGTCTCAAAGCTTGCACACAGACTTGCCCCAATCAGATGTGCCTGGGTATTGAATAATGATAACTCTTTGATATTCAACAAAAATTGATCATTCTCCACCACAAAGAAATAATGTGCTTCGTCTACAGCTCGTAAACAATATCGTGTTGCTAATTGGTCAGTATACTGCTGATTCGGATACATCGTTGATCATCTTTTAATAATACTGAATGATATAACTAGAGGTTTCTATTAATTGTTTCCGGATCCTCTGTTTCTTGTAGTCTTGGAGCATTGTACATGGACAAACAGTAAGAGATGGTAGACGATAGCTCATTGGTTTTGCTAATTACAGAAGCAGCTTAATGTGCATAAATCCAGATGCTTGCATGATAATCTAATTTCTTTATATTTTCCTGCCATATTAAAAATAGTATTTGTTGATGTTAAACTAACTTTAGCTGAAGATTGTCTCTCTATTTGTTTTCAGTTTCTATCAAGCATGACTATATTGGATGTGTGGAAGCTTGCATTGGATTGAGTATTGCTTTCGTTTTTATCTTATTTTGATCAAGATCACTGATAAGTAGGCACTTAGGAGGATAGGAATCATGTGTATATACTGCATTATTGTAGAAAATATTTTGAACATATTATGTGATGAAGCATGGCTATGAATGGTACTGTGTAATGTGACTATTTGATCTTAATATAGTACTCAGTTATTCTTATTTGACAAATATGTTTCTATGTGATCTCATAATTTTTCAAAAGCATTATATGCGTTTTTCAAAATTAATTAGTCCCAAATATAAGTAAATAAATTTAATTATCATTACAACGTGTATAAGCATTGCCATAAATACATTCTAAATGTTGTGACAGCTTTAGAGGAGAACTGGCTAGTGGTGGCAGAAACACATGTAACCGTTGCAGTAGCCATAAGTAAATGTTGCCATTTAACAACGGTTATTAATAAGAGTTACCAACGCATCTATAAGTGTTGCAATAGACCCTAGCAACGGCAGCATAGGCAACGCATAGTTATGCGTTGGTATAGACCTTACCAACGCTTATAATAACATTAGCAACGCATATATTCATTGCTATAGGGGGGTTCATTTTGTAGTGATCCAGAGTGATCTCGCGCCAACCCTCTTCGATGGCACCCAAGAAACGGTCTGATGCGCTGCCATCTGCTGCTGCTGCTGGATATGGAACCTCCAATCAACAGGTCCCCATCGATCCAGCCTCCGGTTTCTCAAAATCACAGGTTAGCAACGATCGTTTGCTTCATCTTGTCAATTCCAAACTTCTCTCTTGCAAAGAAATAGCTCTGTGGCGTTCCTCATTAGACGAGGATTTTCCATCTGAAAATACTAATGATCGTGTAGTTTTTACCGACTATTTTGAGCGCGGTTTTGGTATCCCTGCTTGTCTGTTCCTCCGTGGTCTTCTTAACTACTATAGGATAGAACTTCATCATCTTCCTCCAAACTCAATTGCTCAACTTGCTTTCTTTGTTCATCTGTGTGAAGCTTTCCTCGGTATTCTCCCACATTTTGACCTCTGGCGCTATTTGTATCATCTTAATGTTTACAATGCTGCCCTGTCTCCTGGGATAGTTGGCGGTGCTTATTTCAGTTTGCGCCAGGGTGCGAAATCTCAATATTTCACCCTTCCCCTGAGAGATTCCAACAAAGGTTGGAATACCAATTGGTTCTATATTCAGAATCATGATCATAGTCTTCCTCCCCGCTCCGGTAATCCTCATACCCTATTGACGAGTGGAACGAAGGTGCCAATCCCTGTTCTGAACAACAGATCAATTCTATTCTTAAACGCATTGCCTGGCTGAAAGAACACGGTCTGACTCACGGCCATGTATTCTGTGATTTCCTTAATAAACGTATCCAGCCTCTAAAAGATCGTCCCCATCCTGCTTTTGACTACTTTGGTCGTGTAGATTGCTCTGCCGAAGATTCTTCAGAAATATCGCATGATGAACTGAAGCTTCGTTTGGGCACTATTATTACCGAGTGGCACATTGAAACAACGGCTCCTTTGTCCTGCTGTGTGAGATGTCCACCCCCACGGGTAATTACTTGACATTCTCTGTATATTAACACATGCTTCCTATTCTTTGATTTGACTGAGTACATGTTGTGATTTATCTTTTCCAGAATTTGGCAGTGAAGTTTCATTCAGATCCTCCCTTCCCTAATGAACTCCAGCGAAAAATAACAGCCCTTCCCAATAATTTCCTTGCTTGGTATGAACGTAATCAGCTAGATACAGGATCCTCAAACCCTGAAGATTCCAAGGTCAGTGCAGCTAGCTCTGATTGTACTGGATATGTTGCTGTATCTCCCACTAAACGCCGACGTCGTCAAACGGTACAAAAAATTGCTGCTAGTCGTGCTGCCGTTGAACCTGATGTTTCTGCCCAGTCTGACTCCGCTGTCCCGTTAACTCGGTCTAGAAAATGAGCTCATGAAAATGTGCAGCCCCCGTGAATACAAGTAATCCTGTTTCAACTTCCTCTATTCAACAGGAATCAGAGTCTGTTCAAGTTCTTTCCTCCATCACGTTGATAATTCCGATGCCTAAGCTTGGACGACTCAGTCGGTAATTACTTATTCTCCTCCTGGAGTCTATATACTGCGTGTGTGTTTGAGGCTAACTATCTTTTTCTTCGCAGTTGTACTTCTGGTGGGTCTAGCCGAGCGTCACCAATTGCCCCTGACACCAGCTCAGCTAGGCAACAGATGCAAGATCAGGATATGGCAGATGCAGCTGACACTGAGATGACTCATGATGCAACCACCAAAGAGCAGTCAGTAGCTGCTGATCCTCCTCTCGAACCATTGAATCTTGGAATGGCTTTTCTTTAGAATCCCACGGAAAAACCATTGCTCCTACAAGTCAGTCGGCAGGTGATGTAACCTTCAAGACTATTTGTGAAACTAATAGTATCCATCAACGCTTAGAGGTTTGCCACTGATCTTCTACTTTATCTTTACACTTCCTTTCTGTCAACTCCTTAATGCTTAGCTTCTTGCAGGCTGCTTTTGATCGTGCTGTTGGCATATCCGAAGTGGTTTCTGATGCTCGAACCTACATCAGAGGTCTTGAGGATAAAGTGATCAAGCTGGGAAAAACTGAATCAGGTAATACTATATTGTCCATCCTTTTGTTGTCATCTTTATATTTCAATCTTCCTTACTTTCCGCGATGCACAGATCAATCTCTTAGACAAGGCTGAGAAGAAAACAATCTCTTGGAAGTCTAAGGCTCAAAAAGCTGAGACTGCTCGGGAACAACTTAAAGCTAGGCTTGATCAGGAAAAATTAGCCCATGTGGTAACTGCTCAAGACTGCTCAACTGCTTATTATCTTCTGGATGAAGCATATAGATTTAACATTGAACTGCAGGAAACAAAGAAATCCCTTCAAGCTGATCTTGAAGAGTCTCGAAACTCTTATAAGAAACTTGAGATAGAGTTTAAAGATTTGAAGCTCAAGTCATCCGAGCTGTATCAAGCTGCAGATTACTTTGTCCACAAAGCACTTCCAGAGCGCGGGCCTTCCTGGCCAGTACTAGCCAGGATGAAGGATGCAGCTGACAATGTACATGAGATGGTTACTGGGACTGCCAGAGGTTGTCTTGTTGCTGCTCTTTCTATTATCAAGGCACACTTCCCAGCCGTGGATCTTGAATGTGTTGCTCTTGGACATCCGTCTGGTCTTGCTGACACTGAGGTGGATGAACTTGAACGTGGTGCACTCCCAATTGCCGATCATATTGTCAATGCTTCGCAAACTCATGATGATCTAGCCCCACCAAATGTATAATCATGAATAATTGAGTTAGATAGCTGTGAAAACATTAGATTCACTATATGTTGAAATACCTTTTATGCACTCGTTGCATCTTATCTGTTTATAATATATTATCTCTATTCGACTTTGGCAAGGCACCAATCATGCTTACAATATTTGCACATTTTAGAGCGCTTCAAGCTCATTACAGCTTAAACAGAATAGCTCGTTTAGAGCACTCGGGCTCATGACGGTTTAAACAGAACAGCTCGTTTAGAGCACTCGGGCTCATGACGGCTTAAGCAAAACAGCTCATTTAGAGCACTCGGGCTCATGACAGCTAAACAAAAGATAGCTCGTTTAGAGCACTCGGGCTCATGACGACTTAAACAGAGCAGCTCGTTTAGAGCACTCGAGCTCATGACGGCTTAAGCAAAACAGCTCGTTTAGAGCACTCGGGCTCATAAAGGCTAAACAAAAGATTGCTCGTTTAGAGCACTCGGGCTCATGACGGCTTAAACAGAACAGCTCGTTTAGAGCACTCGGGCTCATCATGAATGATAGTTGTTTACGCATAATATTTCCTTCCTTAAATGCTCTATATTCCATGAATTTGAAGCTTCCGAGCCATCTTCCTTCCTTAGTCTGTAAGCCCCTGGTCGTGTTACTTCAGCTACCATAAAAGGTCATTCCCAAGGAGGTGACAGTTTGTGCTGACCAACTTTAGCCTGGACTCGCCTCAGCACAAGATCTCCAACATTAAACGATCGCTCTCTTACATTCTGAGCATGATACTTTCTTAACAACTGCTGATATTGAGCTGCTTGAAGCGTAGCAACCATCCGCTCTTCTTTGATCTGGTCAATATCAAGTAGTCGGCTATGCTCTGCTTCGGCCATGTTGTTAAAGGCCACTCTTGGTGCTCCGTATAACAAATCTGATGGTATAACAGCTTCCGACCCATACACCATAAAGAACGGAGTATTGTAATTTATAGCTTTGCTAGGCTGAGTGCGCAGCCCCCAGATTACATGAGGTAGTTCTTTGATCCATCCAGACACAGACGTATTTAACTTATCATATATCCTTGGCTTCAAACCCTGAAGTAACATGCCGTTCGCTCTTTCTACTTGCCCATTTGCCCTCGGATGCATAACTGATGCATAACATACTTCTATGGCATGGCTCTCACAGAAATAAAAAAACTCACTACCAGTGAAATTACTTCCAAGATCCATAATTATCTTGCTCGGCACTCCAAACCTATGCATTATTTCCTCAACAAATTCAGCTGCCTTTTTTGTTTTCAACGTATTTATTGGCTTGTATTCGATCCACTTTGTAAATTTGTCAATAGCTACCAAAACATGGTCATAACCACCTTGAGTCTTTTTGAAAGGTCCAATCATATCAAGCCCCCAGCATGCGAAAGGCCAAGACAATGGAATGTTCTGCAATTGTTGGGCTGGCAAATGCTGCTGTCGTGCATAATATTGACACCCTTTACACTTCTTGACCAACCCTTCAGCATCCATCTTTGCTGTTGGCCAAAAGAACCCTACTCGAAATGCCTTGCTGACCAGTGTTCTTGAAGCTGCATGATTCCCGCATGTTCCCGAGTGGAATTCTTCTAACAGTTCAAGTCCTGTATCCTTCGTGATGCACTTCATGAGCACACCAGAGAATGCTCCTCTTTTATACCGATCTTTCTTGATAACCACATATCCTTTGCTACGGCGTTCCACTCGGTCTGCCTTGGCTTTATCTTATGGGAGTTCTCCTCCTAATATATAGTTTATAATTGGAGTTCGCCAATCGACTGTGCTGATAGTCATTACTTCCATTGCTTTTGTAACTTCCTATGCTTGATTTGGAACTGATACCTCCTCTTCCTTTTGAATTGATGGTTTCTGCAGCTCGTGAACAAATATTCCTATAGGTACTTTTGCTCTGGATGACCCCATCTTTGCTAATACATCGGCTGCTACGTTCTCCTCGCGGACGACATGATGAAATTCCAAGCCATAAAACTTGTTTTCTAATTTTCGAACCTCAGCACAGTAAGCGTCCATCTTCTCGCTCGTACAGCTCCAATCTTTATTAACCTGCTTAATTGCTACCATAGAATCTCCATATACTAACAATCTCTTGATGCCTAATGGTACCGCAATGCGCAATCCATGTATCATAGCCTCATACTCTGCTGCGTTGTTGGCTGCTTTAAAAAGTATTTGCAAAACATACTTCAACTGCTCCCCCTTTGTTGATATAAATAGTATTCCGGCTCCTCCTCCATCTAACTGAAGAGATCCATCAAAATACATGACCCAATGCTCAGGCCGCTCAGGATTCTTTGGAAATTGGTGTTCTGTCCACTCAGCAATAAAATCTGTTAATGCTTGAGACTTGATGGATGCCCTAGGTTTAAACTCGATATCAAATGACCCAATCTCGCATGCCCACTTGGCTATCCGACCCGTTGCCTCTCGATTATATAAAATGTCACCACTTGGGAATTCTGGTATAACCGTCACCTTATGCTCCTCAAAGTAATGCCGCAGTTTCCGAGTGGTTATAAGCACTGCATATAATAACTTCTGAACTTGTGGATACCTGATCTTATACTCGCTCAGCACTTCACTAATGTAATAGACTGGCCGCTGTATTGGCTGTGTATGTCCTTCTTCTTTACGCTCTACCACCAAAACGGTACTGACTACATGCATGCTACAGGCGAGATATAATAACAGTTCTTCTGCTAAACGAAACTAATGATAACCTGAATAACAATTCAGAAAACACAACACTTCACACCCAGCTGTAGATTCCACTACTTGGTCTATTCTTGGTAATCCAAACAGATCTTTTGGACAATGCTTATTTAGATCAGTATAATCTATGCACATGCGCACTCTTTACTTTTCATCTCAACGAGGACTGGGTTAGCTACCTAGTCGGGGTGATACACTTCCCTAATGAACCCGGCCGCTAACAGCCGAGTAATTTCCTTCCGTATAGCTTCTCTCTTTTCATAACTGAAACGTCTTAACTTCTGCTTAATCGGCCGTGCTTTTGGATCATCCTTTAATTTATGCTCGGCCAATTCCCTTGGGACACCAGGCATATCAGACGGCTTCCATGCAAAAACATCCTAGTTATCCTTTAAGAATTGGACGAGCGCGCTTTCCTATTTTTTATCCAGACCTGTCCCAATCAGAACGGTTTTAGACTGATCGGCTAAGCCCAAATCCATTCGGCGAACCTTCTCTGCTGGTTTTATACCCTCTGGCTCTGATGGTGGTTTAGGTAGACCTCCAATTTCTTTTTCCACCGTTTCCAATTCAGCTACTAATTGGCTTTTCCTTGCATTCCTCTCTCCTTCCTCGGCAAGGGATAATGCTTCAGTGTTGCATTCATGTGATACTTTAAGATTACCTCTTACAATCAATACTCCTGCTGGTGCTGGCATTTTCATGATCAAATATGTATGATGTGGTACTGCCATAAATTTAGTCAGAGCCGGTCGCCCTAATATAGCATGAATGAAGTTCCAAAATCTGCCACCTCAAACCATAAGTACTCGGACCGGTAATTATCTGGAGACCTGAATGTCACTGGTCAACATATACTGCCGAGAGGTATTGACCCTCTTCCTAGTACTATACCATAAAAGCGGTATCCGACTGTTGAAGACTTTCCCGACTGATTCCCATCTTGTCCAAAGTTGTGGCAAATAAGATATTGAGTCCACTTCCACCATCAATCAATGCTTTGTTGACTCTAGTATTGCCAATAATTGGATCCAAAACAAGTGGAAACTTACTTGGACATTCGAAATTAAACCATTGATCCGCTTGGTTGAACGAAATTGGAACCTCCGACCATGGATAATATGTTAGTGTAGACTGCTCAGCACAAAAAACTTGTCGGCTGACGAGCTTCTACTGTCGCTTTGTCTCATGTGAATCATGACCCCCAATTATTATGTTCACCTCCTGATTAACTTGAGGAAAACCATCCTTCTTGGCCTCTGATTGATCATTATCGTCTTTCTTCTTGTTCTTATCATTGTCCTTCTTCTTTTCTCCTGGCTTGCCAAACCTCTTCATTAAATCAAAACAATCCTTCTGTTGGATATTGATCCGAATTCTCAGTTGGGCTTTAGGGACGCCTTAGCCCGTTATGTTGTGGCCCAAGTAGGTCACGTGTTTCACCATATAAATACATCTTGTAAGCCATCGGGGAGAGGTGACGCCTCATTGTATTCCCTTACGTTCTGTAAACACTTTCCGATATAGTGGAGTTTTGCCGGCTGGCGCCCGTGGTTTTTTCCCGCAAGGGTTTTCCACGTAAAATCGTGTCTCGTGTTCGATCTTGTTTATCGCATTATTTGCTAACAAGTGGTATCACAGCCAGTTACGAGATTCACGAAAAAATTTAGGGTTTTCTGTCCCTGTTCGTCGCCGCCGCCACAGAGTCATCTATTCGACGTTTTCCGATCTGCACCGTGCAGGTCTTTCCGAAGTTGCTACCCCTTCGAGACGGAATTAATTCCGTGTGCCCTGGACATCGTTCTGGTGTTCCAGACTTCCAGTCCCGTTCGGCTTCATCGACATCGAGTAAAGGCTGCAGGCTGCTGTCTCGTCCGGGGTCATCTGCTTCCATCCAGAGAAGAGAGAGATTGATCTATTGTGTTGGTGCTAAACACGTGGATCGTGGTGAGTACTGCTGCGGTGCTGGTCGCTTGGTCCGTTGCTTTGTTTCTGTATACTTGGGAGAAATTCCATCCTGCTGCCACCGTTGACGTCTGAGGAAAAATCAGATTGGATTGTTGTTCTCTGCTACACGCACACAAGAAGGCTACCAGAAGATCTGTTTTTGCTGTTTATTGCTACGTCCACCAGATAATTGCACACAAAAATTTCTGTTTCAGCTATTTTAATTTCAGATTTCTTCTGGTTATTTTATCTAATGGCTTCTATGAAGTATGATATTCCGCTGCTAGATCATGATACAAGATTTTCGCTGTGGCAAGTTAAGATGCGAGCTGTTTTGTCACAAGCTGATCTAGATGATGCTCTTGATAAGTTCGGCAATAAAGATTCAAAGGATTGGTCCGATGAAGAAAAGAGAAGAGATTGTAAGGCCTTGTCTCAAATTCATCTTCATTTGTCTAATAATATTTTGCAAGTGGTTTTACAGGAGAAAACCGCAGCCGCTCTATGGCTTAAGCTGGAGTCGATCTGTATGTCAAAAGATCTTACCAGCAAGATGCATTTGAAGATGAAATTATTTTTGCACAAATTGCAAGAGGGTGGTTCTGTGCCAAATCACCTGACGGTCTTCAAGGAGATCGTTTCTGACCTTCAGGCTATGGAGGTAAAATATCAAGATGAGGATCTCGGTCTCATTCTGCTATGTTCTCTGCCCAGTTCATTTGCAAATTTCAGAGATACCATATTATATAGTCGTGATACTCTCACGTTGAATGATGTTTGTGAGGCTTTGCAAGCCAAGGAAAAGATGAAACAGATGGTGTCTTCTAATGGTTCTGCTTCCAATGGAGAAGCGTTGGCTGCTCGTGGTCGTACAGAGAAGAAATCAAATAATGGCCACAGAGGTAAAAGTTCTAATGGCCACCATGGCCGTTCAAAATCTAGAGGCAGAGGTAATAAATTTTGCTATTATTGCAAGAAAGATAATCATGTTATTTCTGATTGCTATAAGTTGAAAAACAAAGAAAAGAGAACTGGCACATATCGAGAGAAAAGTAAATCCAATGATGATGGTAAAGCTTCTATTGCTGCTTCTAGTTCAGATAATTCTGATGGTGATACTCTCGTTGCTTTTGCTGGATGTGCTAATAATGGTGATGAATGGATTCTTGATTCTGGTGCTTCCTTTCATATTTGCATTAATAGAGATTGGTTTATCACTTATGATTCTGTTAAATCTGGTGGTTCTGTTAGAATGGGTGATGATAGACCATGTCAAATTGTTGGAGTTGGATCTGTTCAAATTAAGATGCATGATGGCATTGTCAGAACTTTGACTGATGTTAGTCACATTCCAGATATGACTAAGAATTTAATTTCTTTGAGTACTCTTGATGGCAAAGGGTACAAATACTCCGGTGGAGATGGAGTTTTAAAGGTGTCTAAAGGTTCTCTTATTGTGATGAAAGCTGATTTGAAATCTGCCAATTTGTACCGTCTTCGTGGTACTACAATTACAGGTGATGCTGCTGTAATTTCAAATTCATTATCTAATTCTGATGCTACTAATCTTTGGCATATGCGTCTTGGGCATATGAGTGAGCTTGGTTTACAAGTTTTGAGCAAAAGAGGTCTTCTTGATGGTCATAGCATCAGTAAATTGAAGTTTTGTGAGCATTGTGTGTTTGGCAAACACAAGAGGATGAAATTCAATACCTCAACTCATACAAGTAAAGGTATTCTTGATTATGTGCATTCTGATTTATGGGGACCGTCTCGCAAGCCTTCTCATGGTGGTTCTCGTTATATGTTGACAATCATTGATGATTATTCCAGAAAGGTATGGCCTTATTTCTTGAAATATAAATCAGAAGCATTTTCAGCATTTAAAGAGTGGAAGGTTATGATTGAAAATCAAACTGAAAAGAAGGTTAAAATTCTTCGTACTGATAATGGGATGGAATTCTGTTATGATCAATTTAAAGCATATTGCAAGTCTCAAGGCATTGTTAGGCATTACACTATTCCTCATACACCTCAGCAGAACGGTGTAGCTGAACGTATGAACAGAACAATCATCTCCAGAGCCCGTTGCATGTTGTCTAATGCTGGCTTGAATAAGCGTTTTTGGGCTGAAGCTGCTTCCACTGCTTGCTATCTTATTAATCGTTCACCTTCTATTCCTCTTGATAAGAAAACTCCAATTGAGGCATGGTCTGGTTCTCCGGCTGATTATTCACAATTGAGAGTTTTTGGTTGTACTGCTTATGCTCACGTTGATAATGGAAAATTAGAGCCTAGAGCTGTTAAGTGCATTTTTCTTGGTTATCAATCTGGTGTTAAAGGTTATAAATTATGGAATCCACAAATTAAACTCAAAAGGTTGTTCTTAGTAGGAATGTTATCTTTAATGAAACTCCTATGTTATCTAACAACCTGTCTAGTGACGCTCCTGTTGAGGGACAACAGAAAATAAGTGTGCAGGTGGAGCATTTTATTGATGTTGATAATACACCAGATAATGATATTACTGCTGTCCAAGATGCACATATTCATGATAATTCACCAATTGTTGATGATTCGTCTTCTCTTGAGCATTCTTCTTCAGTTGTGTAGCCTCCACAACATTCTATTGCAGTTGATAGAGCCGCCAGGGCTCGTAAGCCAGTTAGGAGATTAATTGAAGAATGCAATATTGCTTATGCTTTAAGTGTTGCAGAAGAGATTGAAGGTAATTCAGAACCTTCTAATTATTCTGAGGCTATTACTTCTGCTGATTGCAACAATTGGGTGACCGACATGCAAGATGAGATGGAGTCACTTGAAAAGAATGGTACTTGGGATTTAGTAAAGTTGCCTAAGGATAAAAAGCCTGTCCGTTGTAAATGGATTTTCAAACGAAAGGAATGTATTTCCCCAAGTGAACCTGCAAGGTATAAAGCGAGGTTGGTTGCTAAAGGCTATAGCCAGATTCCAGGTATTGATTTTAATGATGTCTTTTCTCCAGTTGTGAAGCATAGGTTCCATTCGCATGTTGCTCAGTATTGTTGCTATGCATGATTATGAACTTGAGCAATTAGATGTTAAAACTGCGTTCTTACATGGGGAGTTAGATGAAAATATTTATATGGACCAACCCGAAGGTTTTGTTGTTCCTGGAAAAGAAAACCTTGTTTGCAAATTAAAGAAATCTCTTTATGGATTGAAGTAATCTCCTAGGCAATGATATAAGAGATTTGACTCGTTTATGCTCTCTAATGGTTTTAAGCGGTCTGATTATGATAGCTGTGTTTATTTGAAGACTGTTAATGGTTTAGCTATTTATTTGCTTCTATATGTTGATGATATGTTGATTGCTGCTAAAGAAAAATCAGAAATAGCTAGCTAAGTTAAAAGCACAATTAAATAAAGAATTTGAGATGAAGGACTTGGGTGCAGCTAAGAAAATTCTTGGTATGGAAATAATCAGAGATAGAAAATCTGGTTTGTTATATCTTAGTCAGCGAGGTTATATTGAAAAGGTTCTTCGTTGTTTTAATATGCATGATGCAAAACCAGTGAGTACTCCGTTAGCTACACATTTCAGATTATCTTCAGATTTATGTCCAACATCAGATGATGATATTGAGTACATGTCTAGAGTTCCATATTCCAGTGCAGTTGGTTCTCTTATGTATGCCATGGTATGTTCTCGACCTGATTTATCTCATGCATTGAGTGTTGTCAGTAGATACATGGCTAATCCTGGTAAGGAGCATTGGAGGGCTGTTTAATGGATTTTCAGATATCTGCGTGGTACTTCTAGTGCTTGTTTGCAGTTTGGTAAATCTAGAGATGGACTTGTTGGCTATGTTGATTCTGATCATGCTGGAGATTTGGATAAGAGGAGGTCTCTCACGGGTTATGTTTTCACCGTTGGTGGTTGTGCTGTTAGTTGGAAAGCTTGCCTGCAAGCTACTGTTGCTTTGTCTACTACTGAAGCTGAATATATGGCTATTTCTGAAGCTTGTAAAGAAGCTATTTGGTTGAGAGGTTTATACTCTGAACTTTGCGGGGTTAGTTGTTCTTGCGTTACCATACATTGTGATAGTCAAAGTGCTATTTATCTCACAAAAGATCAGATGTTTCATGAAAGAACAAAGCATATTGATGTGAGGTATCATTTTATTCGAGGTATTATTGCTGAAGGTGGTATTAAGGTACGCAAGATAAGCACTCAAGATAATCCTGTTGATATGATGACAAAGCATGTTCCTACATCTAAGTTTGAGTTGTGCTCAAACTTAGTTGGTATTAAAGTTTGAAGTCCTAGTGACTTTTGGCGCTGGCAAAATTTCTTATTGAAGAAAGATTATTGTTGATTAATCATTGCTGCAAGATGGAATTCGTCTCAAGGTGGAGTTTGTTGGATATTGATCCGAATTCTCA
>CBMN010003077.1:0-10831 GCA_000582825.1 Hordeum pubiflorum | reverse complement strand
TCACATTTTTCAATCGAAAAGATGGTACGATGAACAATATTGGCGAGATTGGGTTTCTCTACCGTAGTCCTGTAGCATGCCAGAGACTCTTGGCGGGGCAATCATTTTGATCATAATTTGTGTGGATGAAGAAGCAAGCAGAGTTTCTATCAAGTAACACCATTTGGGGTCAAATCCCCGGCGAGCAACCACCTCCAGCAGGAACGGCCAAGCCATGACATCAAAAGCCTTGGCCACATCTAGTTTCATGAAGTGCGCCGGAATCTTGGGGTGGTGTGGGGTTTTAACCGCCAACCGTACCAAAGCAAAGTTATCATGTATGCAACACTCTTTGATGAAGGCGCTCTGTTTGCGCGTGATAAGCTGCACGAGCTTGGGAGCCAACTGGATTGCCAGAGCTTTGACGGCAATCTTTGCAAAGCTATTAATCATGCTAAACTCTCACTTACTCATTATAGTTGTAGACCAGGTTACACTCTGACCTTCAAGCATTCATGCAACACAAGTGGGTGCATTTCGCAACAAGGAAATACAATCAAAACCGATTTGGTCATCCAATGGCCCAAGACTTGGTTCCCATGTATCTTGAAAGCTTACCAAAATACCAAGACTTTCACCTTTAAGAGACAAACTATCACAAAAATTTGCAGGTTATGTTCCGGGCGTCTGCTTAGATCCGTACATGGTCATTACTTAGCCATGCAGACCACATGAAGCTTATGGATATTGGGTGCAACAGCTGGAAGACGGTCGCACGAGATACTTACAACCGGTTTAGATGACGGTCTAATAATAGGATATGTGTCTAGTCATCTTACTCTATTTTCGCCGGTTGTGGCACCTTTCTAAGTTTATTTTGCGGATTGCTTGAGACTTTGTTTTGAACCTCGTACTTTGATTAATAAAATGGTTGTGTGCATCATGTGATGCAGAGGCCGCCCAGGGTCATTCTTCTTTAAAAAAAAACCAAGATTTTCACCTATCAAGAGACATCAACGTGTGTCCACACAATTGTGCTCATCAAGTTCTAAGCCGATTAGACTTATTTGAGAAAAAAAGCTCATAAGGATTAGACTTCACCCTGTTTTTTCTTGCGAGAAAAAGGAGTTTTATTCCATGTCATTAGGCTTACATCTGCTAATATAAGATGACTAATAAAAGGTAGAGCACGTGTAACCAGCACGTGATACTATGCTCTGTCCGAGCAGAATTAGATAAACAATGAGAAACCATATTCTGTGATCTTGCTATCTTCACTGTAGTAAACTTCCATTCTTCCATCAAAGCCTTAATTTCCTTCATCAAATTACCATAGGTAGATCTGGCTAGTGAATCATCACATAGCGTTGATAGAGCATCCATTGAATCAGGTTGCTCAACGACTGAGAGGGTAGACCACTGCAGAGCAAGAGTCATACCTTTCAATATTGCTTGTAGCTCAGCTTCGAGGACATCGTTGCAGAAAAATAGAACATGACAAGATGCAAACGTTACACCTCCTTGACTATCTCAAAGTACCATTACAGCCCTCGTTCTTCCCTCATTCGGTGGAAAAGATCCATCGACCAATAGGGCAAGACTGCCCATGGGAGATGGCTATGGCTCCCATGGGAGAACAGGGAGCCAGTCCGTGTCGCTGCAACCCTGTACGAAAGAGTTGACCAGTGTCTTCCCTTTTGTGACTTGCTTAACTGATAGACTTTGTCCTGTTATTATATCTCTTGGTCATGTTAATATTTAAGGCTTTCTTTTAGGGGGAAAATCGATTTATTTATCGGTACAAAGAATATCCAAGGCTGTGTACTTCACACTCCAAATTGCACATGAGCTGAAATATAAGGCGCACACGACGCATTTTTTCCTTGCCAAAGAAAAAGAACATTAAATCTGTTTCTTTCGCACGCGCATCTTCGTTTCGTTTTCATCCTTGGAGAGGGGAAGAAGCGCGATGAAATCACCAGAGACCCCGTGAACGACGCACAAGCGTCTGGGTGGACAGGATGTTCTTTTTCTTCCGGTCCGCACGCACAGGCCACAGATGCCCGACGGGACGGTCAAAACTAACTGTTCACACCCACGCCGCCCTCACGAGCCACGAGACTATAAAAGGCTCCCCCTCCCCACCGGGTCGCCTGCCTGCCATCGAACGTCTAGTCGCCTCGCACACAAAAAAGACAAAAGGAACCAAAAACCTCCGGGGACTCCAGAGATTTCCTGCGGAACCTCGCGTCAGGATGGCACCCACGGCAACGGCAGCGGAGCAGAGCCAGCAGCACTCGAAGAAGGCGGTGGGCCTGGCGGCGCTCGACGCCTCCGGCCACCTCTCCCCGCTCGCCATTACCCGAAGGTACGCAACCCGCTCTCGATCGCCCCGCCCCGCCCCGTACGTAGGGTTCCGGTGCCGCTAGCACGCGCATCTGGCCAGGCGTCACGTCACGCGGCTAGCTATGTCCGCCCGCGCCGCCGTCGTGCGAACATGCGTGGCCGGGCGTTCGGACGGCTTTGATCCGGACACGGCGGTTGTGCGCCGTCCGATCCGCTTGTTGTTCGCTTGTTTTCCCCCATGTCTCCCCCTTTGTAGAGCACGTACGTGAGATGCATGGTTCCGTGGAATAATTTATTCTCCTTATTAATAATAAATCGTCGTGTAGCTGACGACGATTAAGGTTCATTGGATCTTGATCTCGCCAAGTTAATTAGGGAGATTTCGTCTTGGACCAACCCACCCAATATTCCTATGGCGACATCCCTATGATTTTAGCGAAGCCGTGCGGCCTTGCACAAGTGCTTTTATCTCGTACTACAGTAATATTTTCCTTTCTTCCGATGCAAGTTCACGATTAATAGTCTCTGTGGCATGTCAGTTTGTTTCCCTGGGTTTATAATGGTGGTTGTTGGGTTGCTTTATATGATATATTTTTTGTGAATTTTGGCCTTTGCAATGGTGGGCCTGAATTAAGGGGTGTCGTGAAATATCAGTGGCACGCTCCAACCAAGCATATACAGTCTATGAATTATTATGTGTCCAGTACAACCATGGGATTGCCGGCAGTCGTTTTCCTCTAGGAATCTTGATGCGACGCCACTGTTGGTTGTAAAAGGCACATACATGTGTCACTCTCGGTTACTTGTCACTGTTAGCGGGTACATGAGTACGTCCGTGTGTGTGTGTGTGTGTCACTTTCCTTCTGTATGTGCGGTATGAATCGAGTCGCTCATGTGGGCAAGCCTCAACGGCACACCTGACACCTTTTTCAGTGACTCCATGATTCGTAGGAATTGACATGCTTCGACTCGCCGGCAAGGAGGTTGTGGCGATGTTGATCATTTTTGTCATTACAGTAGCTTATTTGGGTTGAAGGTTGGACATGCTAGATCATGAACTATGAAATTTAACCATTGCATTTGCATCTATCACGAATGGAGAATACCTAACTATTTAGGTTGATTCGATGCAAAGTGTACGGCCATAAGTTAGAAACAATTTGGATTTGAAAAAACTTTTTACCTACATATCTCCATATAAAATAATGGTGCCAACATGTGTGGGCAAACCATGCCCATTATTGAGTAGTGGTTTGCAGTTGGAAACGAAAGGCTCGTGTAGTTCATTGATGGCGCTAGCAGTTTTATGTCGTTATCATAGCCGCACCAGCGTGGTACGAGCTGTACAAGGTAGTTGATGGATGGTTTTAGGATTTGCAGTCCTAGAATTTGCTTTGCGAATTATTTTCTTGAACCTTTATTTTCCTGAACAGTTACTGACTGAATCATGTGATTTGCTCTAACGAGTAAAATCATTTGTCTGAATGGTAAAATTCAGCAGTTGGTTCAGAAAAATAATACCCTAATCATATTGTCGTTTGCATTCATGACTGACAGGCTAGACCAATTGCTCAAGTGACCACTAATTCAGTTGATAGACAAACCCGTGATTTACTAGTACGAGATATTACCTGATTTACACACTCGCATGTAACAGCGTATCTTTTCATGACGCTTCATGTTTCTTCGTACAATTCCTCCTGCAGGAGCACCGGAGACGACGATGTCGTGATAAAGATTATGTACTGCGGGATCTGCCACTCTGACCTGCACAGCATCAAGAACGACTGGAAGAACGCCAAGTACCCCATGATCCCTGGGCACGAGATCGCCGGCGAGGTCGCCGAGGTCGGCAAGAACGTGACCAAGTTCAAGGCCGGCGACCGTGTTGGCGTCGGGTGCATGGTGAACTCGTGCCAGTCCTGCGAGAGCTGCGACAAGGGTTTCGAGAACCACTGCCCGGGCCTAATCTTCACCCACAACTCGGTTGACCGTGACGGCACCGTCACCCACGGCGGCTACTCCAGCATGGTGGTGGTGCACGAGCGCTTCGTGGTCCGGTTCCCGGACGCCATGCCGCTGGACAAGGGCGCGCCCCTGCTGTGCGCCGGCATCACCGTGTACAGCCCCATGAAGTACCACGGGCTGAACGTTCCCGGGTTGCACCTCGGCGTGCTGGGACTGGGCGGGCTGGGCCACGTCGCCGTCAAGTTCGGCAAGGCCTTCGGGATGAAGGTGACGGTGATCAGCTCGTCGCCAGGGAAGAAGCAGGAGGCCCTTGAGAGGCTTGGCGCCGACGCGTTCGTTGTCAGCAAGGACGCCGACGAGATGAAGGTATGCCGACGTGTCCGATCATCAAATCAAACGGGACCATAGATGGTTGTTTCTCCGGTGGAGAAGAAAACATGAGTCCATCTCTGCTTATGTTACAGCTTAATTTGTGTGTGTTGTGTTTGCAGGCTGCGGTGAGCACTATGGATGGCATCATAAACACGGTGTCTGCAAACATCCCCATGGCCCCTCTCTTGGGGCTACTCAAGCCCAACGGCAAGATGATCATGGTCGGCCTCCCGGAGAAGCCTATCGAGGTCCCTCCCTTTGCTCTGGTTGCCAGTAAGTCCTCCGATCTCACAAGCCACCTAGATATCCTCTCCTTTCTCGCAATCCACAGGCATTTTGCGCGTAACTGATGCACATATTTTCTGAATGTACAGCGAACAAGACCCTGGCCGGGAGCTGCATCGGCGGCATGAGGGACACCCAGGAGATGCTGGACCTCGCCGCGAAGCACGGCGTGACGGCAGACATCGAAGTGATCGGCGCGGAGTACGTGAACACGGCCATGGAGCGCCTTGCCAAGGCGGACGTCAGGTATCGATTCGTCATCGACATCGCCAACACCCTCGACAAGGCCGCCGCCGCCGCCGCCACAACCGAGTGACCGCCGACGTAACTCACCAGTCAGCACTGCTCACGTTCTACGGTGGTCTCTGGTTCTCTGCTATTCTATCACATAAATTATCAGTAGTATAGTAACAGTGAACAGTCTAAAATTATTGTCAGTGATGTATGCATGGTGCTGTGTTGATCGTGAGAAAACTGCGTTGGATGATGGACGAACAAGTTGGCTTCTTGCCGGGATAATGGACTGCCTGCTTAGCTCCTTCCTCCTATTCAGTTATTTCGTAGCCACAATAACTACTCCGTCCACTCCACTTCAAAATAGAGGACATTTTGTTTCGTTAACAGAAGAGTTTAGCTACCAGAATTAACAAAAATACGCCTAATAATAAATTGGGAAGCAGGGATTACGTTTTGACACTCCAGAATTAACGAAGAAATGGCACACAAGTAACCAGAGCTTCTTTCAGGTACCGTCAGTCAATCCTGAATCCTGATGCATCAGGAATCCACATCATCTAAACAGTAACTGTTCCACCTCAAGGCGCTGATAACAAAGATGAGATATCAAACAGACAGTCTACTATGCAACAAGTACTACAGGATGCGTGGCCGTAACTGTAACTGAAACCTAACAAGTGCGTGCTGAGCACATTGCGAGTGATTACCCTCCTGCTCCTGGCTGACGATCAGCACGACGCGACGGCGATTCGGTGAGATCACTAGAAGAAGGAAATGAGAAGCCAGAAGCCGGAGAAACAAGACGCGGCTTGCAACGACCACGTGATGAACGCCAGGGCGACCGAGAGCTCGAACTGGGTGCAGGGCAGCCGCCAGTACTCCGCGCAGAACTTCACATCCTTCATGAAGAAGATGGTCACGCTGGCCGCGGCGCAGGATCCCGAGAAGTATGAGAATCGCCAGGACCTGCGACGCATTCGCTCCGATAGATATTTCCTGGCCCAAGATTCCTTCCAAGAACTGCTAGAGTCAAAAAAACGATTTCACCCGAAGTGGACGACTTACCCAGTCGCCGATAGCACGGAGCATTACAAGTATCGGCTCAGTGTGAAGATCTTTTTTGTTCCTCAAAGCAAAGATGTCCTCGCAAGCAAAGCCCATACTCCACAGAAACTGCACGACCAACGCTGTATTCAGGTAGCTGAAATAAAGGGAAGCCATGACACACTCGTTAGAGGATGTCAGGTACGTAGCTCAATTCTCAAGAGCAGTCGAGAAATTTAAGACTCTATTCAGGTATATGTGCAAATAAATGAACCGAAAAAAGAAACGCCATCATCTTTTCCCTTGTACGAGTATGAGGTCCCATTGCCAAGAAATCCCCTTGTTCTGTCGGTTTTGGTTAGGGAGAACGCAGGTAAACTTTACCTTTCACCCTTGCGCCAGCCGTGGAAACGATTCCAAAACAAGGGACGATAATGGGACTATGGGAGCGTCATGACACCGTGAAACACATGAACGCTGAACGGTGGTTGGCGTTCGCTGGTGTGAAATCCCAAGGAAACGCCCCAGAGCCACACGATCCAAATTCAAAGGATGACGGTTATTGATGAAAACTGCACTAAAAATAAAGATCATGCTTTTCCGGAAATTGCCACCACCCAAAACACTAAAAATGCCATGCGTGCCAGCGAACGTTTGCTCGGGTTAACGTCCTACAATGAAACATTATCCAACCAGGCAACTTTCTCTGCTAGCACCGACAAATGAGAAAGTATCCAATACAAACTATACTTGGTGAAAATTTGGAAACTCGTTTGCTTAACAGTGGATCTGAACTGATGATCTGGCTTCGTGGTAATATCTTTGCAAAATCCTCCTAGATTTTTAAGACGCAAACGAAAAAGCAAAATAAGATCCAAAAGGAACCAAAGCAAAAACAAACTAAGAACGAAAGGAACAAACAAGAAGAAATGTTTTTTGGACTTTCTTAAAGAGGCGATAAGAATGCAAAAGGAGAAGCAGAGGGAAATCCTTTTGAGATTTTCAAAGCTTAACCCATGGTGCATAATTTTATTAGCTGAAAATAACTCGAACTTCAAGACAATTTTTAACATGGTTCGGACATGCATTTTCTGCACCAGATCTTAATAACTGGATATTATTTATATATGAAAATTTCAAATAATTCTAATCCGTAAATAGTAGATAAAACATGATTGACATAATAGACATGATAATTATAAGAATAGCACTAGTATACAAAGCAGTCATGTACAATTTTTTTTTTACATGTCTAGATCGAAACGGGTACGAGAGCACTAGAGAAGGTTCCTCACAGAAGGCATAAAAACACATACGGTGTGGTGGAAGAAGCGGTGCATGCGGTATGCATCGAAAGCCATGTCGCCAAGGGGATCGTCGGGCGTCAGAGAAGTAGTCGTCATTGTGGAAGTAGTCGTTGGCGGCCACATTGATGGAGATGCCAACAGTCACGTGAGAACACTCCCCGATAACTTAATTATCTCTCTTCCGTACAAGATCGCAAGAGATGGGGTTTCGGGGGCGTGTTGCTCTACTTTATGGTTCACGTCATGAAGCAGACTGGAAAATTGTAGGCGGTGCAACTCTCTCTCTCTCTCTACACACACTACTTCATCATTTTAAGTGCCTGTTCGGATCAACTCCACTCCACAACTCCACATTGGGAGCGGGCGGAGCAGCACCGAAAGCTCCAACTCCACAGAGTTGAAAGAGTGGAGTGGAGCTGATTGCTGTTCAATCTGACGGAGCTGCTAAAACCGAGCTCCGCGTGACTCCGTCCAACTGACCAGTGTTAAACCAGCTTGAAGTGTCGTGGGAGGCCAGTACAGAGTGGAGTTTGCTGCCAAACAAGTTGTCAACTCCCGATTTGTTGTGGGGATCCAGGAACATAGGAGCAGGGAGTGGAGCCAAGGATCTGACGGAGTGGAGGGCATCCGAACAGGCTCTAAGTATGTTCATATACTATATTTAAGATATGTCAAAATATGTTATACTTTTTTTTTGCGTGTGAGTCCATTGTTTCTCGTGTATTTTGAAATACCGCCATATTTGTACGTATAAAACAATATACTAAAATATTAGCACACACCCCCTTCATAAAGAAATATAAGAACGTTTAGATCACTACTTTAGTGATCTAAACGCTCTTATATAACGGACGCGGATTTTTGGCTCTCGGGAGCATATACTCCCTAATGATCAGTAAAATCAAAATAAATAGTATTTTTTTTAAATCTGATATTTTTTTCATAGAAGATCATGTTAGTGTAGCATGTGCGCTTGACAATTTTCATGTGATACGGGATAGCGGTGCTTCGTCGTTGAATAAAAACAAAATTAAGTGTAAAATTTGGCATTCGACTTGGTTTTTTTTTTTTTGCACATATCAAAATGCATAGGTTTTCCCCCTGAAAATTTATAGGTAGAATTTGGGTGTGACAATGAACACATCTATATATTTCATTTTTTTACATTTGTTCTTAAATGTAAGTTTTGAATAGTTTTTTATATTTTTCCTTTGTTTCTTTGTCTGTTTTCACCAGTTATTTTTTTGTTCTATACATGTTTTCCTTTTTCAGTACATTTTTAGTGGGTTTTGTTGACACGCATTGGGCATTTTCAATTACATGATGTACATTTGTTCCTCTATACTACATATTACATGTATATAATTTCGGTTTTGACATATACTATATACAAAACTAACGACCCCTGGGTGCTAGAAAACATTATATATATAGTTTTTGAAAATGTTAAATACGTATAAATATTTCTCATGTATATACATATATAATATGTACGAAAAAGTAGATCATGTATTTAAAAAATGTTAATCAAGCATTTGATTTTTTAATCAAGTATTTGAATTGCTTTAATCAAGCATTTTGAGAAATGTTAAGTTTTTTGTGTGTACAAAAACTATACAATGTGTATGAAAAAAAGTTGATCTTATATTGGCAAAATATTAAACGTGTCTAAGAAAATATCCCTGATGCATACAAGAAAATGTATAAAATATTGAATAAAAGTAGTCATACAAACATATATTTTAAAAAGGTTTATTCTGTATTTAAATTTTTTTTAGAAATGTTCCTGATGTATATGAAAAATATACAATGCGTGTGAAAGCATGTTTATTACCACTAAAATATCGTGTATTCCAAATTGTTGATCATGCATTCAAAAAAAGTATTTAAAACTAATATTTAAGAACAAATGGACATCGTGTAATTAAAAATGCACAATGTGTATCAACAAAATATTACACGTGTACACTAAAAATGTACATTGTGCACTGACAAAGATAAGACATGTGTTGAACAAAAAAAATAACCGATGAAAACTGACAAAGAAACAAAGAAAATAAAATAAGTCCAACGAAAACCGAAAATAAAACAACTAAAAAAATTAATGAAAAATGATGAAAACTGTGAAAACCAAGAAGAATACAAAGAAAAACAAAAAAAAACAGGAAAAAAATCATAGAAAAATGTAAAGAAAAAACCCAGTGAAAACCAAAAAAGAAACAAAGAAACCAAAAAAATCATATAAAAGAGAAAAGGAAAGGAAAAACTAGTGAAAACCGATGAAAAAAATAGAAAACCATGAAGAAACAAACAAAATGGAAAAAAGAAAGGAAAAAACCGGAAGAAAATCAAACCAAACTATCATCAGCCAACCCCCCGAGCAAGCGAGCAAGCGACCGAGCCCCTAACACCCGAGTTGGACACGGAGGAGAAGAATTTGGCCGACTAGTTAAAATACGACACAAAAATTTGCTTTAGGCGAGTATACGATACAACTTGCAGTGAGCTAGATATAGTCATCGCGTAGAACGGAAGCAACTAACTAAGGGTTACCCCTTGCGGGAGCCCCGCGAGGGTCACTTTTTTTTTTGTTTGGGAGCGCGCCAAGTGGTGCGCTCAGATGTCGTCACATGTCGTGTGCTGGATGGTCTCTGTGGATTTTTATTTTTTTTATTTTCTGTGTGCGTTTCCTGGATTTAGATGAGTTTTCCTGTTGTCGTTTTTTTGGATTTTCAATTTCCGCCTGATTTTTCATAGGTTTCGAATATTTTGTTCTTTTTTTTTGTGAAGCACAATTGTGCTTCTTCAAAACCCAAAAAAAGTGCTTTCACTAGAAGCACAAACTTGCTTCGTGGAAGCACAAATTTGCTTATGTGAAAAGCACGACTATGCTTCTTGAAAACAATATGCTTCCACGAGAAATACAACTGTGATTCTTGAAAATTAAAGTAAATGTGTTTATCACAAGTACATATTTGTTTCCGTGAGAAGCACATGTAATATAGTTTAGAAGATCTCAATGTAAGAAATCCAACAATAAATACGATTCAAAATCTGAACATACAGGTTAAAAGATAAAATATTTTCAATAAACAAATTTAAAGAAACTTTTAGGTTGTGAGCAATGCCGCACATATAATGCCACATTTGCCAGCGTATGAGAAGGTGACCTTAGAGCATCTACAGCCGGGGGCCTCAAACTTCCTCAAACGTCCAGGTGGATGTCTCGGTCAATGATCGCTCAAAAAAATGCAACCCATACGGGTGCCTATGGGATCGAGAAGAGGCGTCTA
>CBMN010003076.1:0-11861 GCA_000582825.1 Hordeum pubiflorum | reverse complement strand
TATACTTGTGGGTCATCAGAGGCCGGAGTGCGTGCGGCGAAGGATCTCCAAGGGCGGCGTTCACGCCAGAAACAATTGGAGGCCACTACGAGTGGTAAGCCATTTTCTGTGTTGTGACTTTGCCTTTTGTATTATTGTTGATCTCGTTTGGTGGTCTCTTTTCTTCATACAGCTATGCTGCCAGACTTGATATGTCCACCGGGCACTATGCGTCTTGGCGTTGTGACGTCCGCCCTTGAAAGGATGTTTGAGGCTTTGGCTCGAGACGCAGGGGCTCTGTGGGCTAAGGAGGTCAAGAACACTAGCCTGCTCCAATGCATTGCATGTATGCCAGGGGTGGCCCAGCGTCTGATGGATCTTCAGGAGGCCGCGACAATGTTGGGCACCCAGTAGGTGCTGTCGTGGTTGCGAGTGTGCCGCCCTGAGTGGTTCGTCCATGATGTGGTCATCACAGAGGTACAGGCCAGGCCGACACTGAGCTTTTACACAAATGTGGAGTATGTTGCAACGTTCGCGACCAAGTGTAGTAGTCGTGAGGCCTAAGATATTTGGCTTGAAAACAAAGCAATTCGCAACTTTCTTTGCGATACTTATTAATACAACCTTTCTTATGTGCTTTTGCTTGCTTGAAAAATGAGGTGTGAGTATTATTTTAATGTTGTTGAGGCGGTGAAGTGCCTCTGCCTGGGTTAGGAGAAGAGACCCCTTTGGTGCATGTTGACGCCGTAGGCGCATTTGGTGGGCTCGGCATGATGAGAATGCCTAATTTGGTCGTCTGACATCCTTGAAGCGACAGACGATGCGTCGGGCCTCCATTTTTTCCTGGGGAATCTCACCCTTGGTCATCTAGGTGTGCAACGATTGGGTCCAGTCTTGGGTGTGGATTACCATTACGGCCTCCTCTCTTCCATCTGAGGGTGGTGGGTAGCCTTCATTGTTGCTCTCTTGGAGGTGCTGGTGTCTATCGTGGTTGTGTCGGGGACTTGCAACTTGGTGGAGGGCTTATGCAGTATCTCCAGGAACGTCTTGTCCGGTACGGGATCTCTTGACAACCTGACGCGTGCGAGGTTATCCGCTGCGATGTTCTCACCTCTTTTGACATGGTGTAGTTCTAGGCAATCAAACTTTTCTTCTAGTGCCTGGACGGCGGCGCAATATGTTACCATCTTGGGGTCCTTGGTGTCGAATGTTTTCATGACCTGCTGCACCCCGAGGTCGGAGTCACCGTAGCAGATGAGATGCCGAATGCCCATGGAGGTCGCGATCCAGAGTCCGTGTAAGAGGGCTTCATATTAGGCTACATTGTTGGAGTTCCAAAAATGGAGTTGGAGGACGTAGTTCATTTTGTTGCCTCTGGGAGACGAGGACCACCTTGGCCTCCAACCCTTGTACGGTCATCGATCTGTTGAAGTACATAGTCTAGTATTCGAGGTCAATGTTCTTGGGAACCTATTGGGCTTCTGTCCATTCCACTAGGAAGTCGGCGATGGCTTCAGATTTGACTATTGTACACGGCTTGTAGGGGAGCTCGAACGTCAGGAGTTTGATAGCCCATTTTTCCACATGGCCCATGGCGTCCTTGTTGTTGATGATATCGGAGAGTGGTGTATGGCTAATCACCGTTATATTGTTGGCTTTACAATAGTGTTGCGGCTTCCTTGCGACCATGAACTCCGTATGTTATCTTCTGGTAATGTGGATACCTTGTTTTGCAAGATGTTACTTGTTAGTACCTCGCTAACGTAGTACACCGGGTGTTGCACGTGGTCCACCTTTATGGCTTCCTCTCGTTCCACTGCGGTGATCATGCTAACCACTTGGGTGGTTGCTACGAGGTACAACAACATGGGCTTTGATTGGGCTGGGAAAACCAGGAGCAGGTTTGATTGTAGTAGTTTCTTGAGGTCAATGAATGCTTGCTTAGCTTCATCGCTCCAGTAGAACTTGTCGCCCTTTTTGAGAAGACGATACATGGGCAAAGCCTTCTCGCCTAGCCTTGAAATGAATCTTCTCAAGGTTGCCACACATCACACGAGCTTCTGTACATCGTGTACCGTCTCCAGGGGCTCGAGGTTGATTATGGCTTTTATCTTTTTCGGGTTTGCCTTTATCCCTCGTTGGGACACAATGAATCCTAACAACGGCCCCGCAGGGACCCTGAAGACACATTTGTCAGGGTTTAACTTCATGCTGAAATCACGGAGGTTGTCGAAGGTTTGCTAGAGGCTGGCAAGGAGGCTTGACCCTTGCTTGGATTTTACTACGATGTCGTCGATGTAGACCTTCACATTTACTCCGATCTGTTTCTTGAAACACTTCTGCATCATCCGCTGGTACGTAGCCCCCGCGTTTTAGAGGCCTAACGACATCGTGATGTAGCACAAAGGTCCATACGACGCGATGAAGGAGGTCATCTCCCGGTCGGACTCCTTCATATGTATCTGGTGGTATCCGGAGTCCGCATCCATGAAACATAGGCATTCGCACCCCGTCGTGGAGTCGATTATATGGTCGATCCTAGGTAGCAGGAACGGGTCTTTGGGGCACACTTTGTTGAGGCCGGTGTAGTCCACACACATGCACCACATGTTGTTCTTCTTCACTACCATCACTGGTTCGCCAGCCACTCTGGGTGCGCGAACTCCCTTATGAATTTAGCCACAAGTAGGCACCCTATCTCTTCTTCTATTGCCATTCGCTTCTCTGTGGAGAAGCATCGTAGGGCTTGTTTTATCTGCCTCACATCCTTGCCGACGTTCAGGCAGTGTTCGGCCTTCTCCGCCGGCACTCCTGGCAAGTCGACGGGCTTCCATGCGAATATGTTCTAGTTGGATCAAAGAAAAGCAAGGAGCTCTACTTCCTGGCCCTCCGAGAGGTGTCCGACGATAGTAACTATTTTGTAGGATCCTTTGGGAGAACCTGAAACTTTTTGGTCTGTCTGGCCGGCTGGAAGACTCGGCCCGACCTCGATTTCTGGGTGAGCTCAGACTATGATGGCCCTATCCGCTTTCTTATCTTGGCGAGTTCGGCAGAGGCCAGGGCGGCCTCAGCGAGCCCCATGTTTCCCACTTCGGCCTTGTAAGCCTTCTCCATGATTCCCCGTATGGCAATCGTACCGTTCGGGCCAGGCAACTTCAGCTTAGGTAGGTGTAGGACGGAACTACCAAGAATTTTACATACGTAGGTCTGCCCAGGATTGCATGGTAACCAATCTGGAAGGGGGCGACATCGAGCTGGATGGTTTCGCTTCGGTAGTTGGACTCGTCTCCAAAAATGACCTCAAGATCCGGGTGGCCCGGAACTACCCCGTGGAAACCTACATCCGACCTCCGTAGTCATCTTCTCCGGGGTGTCGGTGAAGATAATGTTGATGCCGCTGCCCCCGTCCATCCGGACGTGCGAGGGGCGACAACCCCTGATGATGGGATCTAGCGCTAGTTTGTGTTTGCCCGGTTGTACGACGTCTTTGGAGTGATCTCCAGCATCGAAGGTGATCGTTTCCTAGGACCACGCCAGTCGTTCATGGGTCGCATCCTCCGTTGTGTAGATTCCACGCTTTGCGAGCTTCTGGTTTCCGCACGTGTCTGTCGTCGTGAATATCATGTTCATGGAAGTCTCGTCGGAGGCCTCGTAGCACCGTGGAGGCTATAAGAGGTGAGAGTAGGCCTCTTGGGCATGCCCTTGTTTATTATAGACGCTTTGGATGAAGCGCAAAGGTGAGATGTCAGGGAATTGCCTTGATCCCACATAGGCCATCTCGAAAGAGCCGATCGTGAGGCAATGGTTTGGCAAGAGATCGCCGGCCTCTAAAGGTTCACCGTGTCGGGTTCATTCTCCAGTCAACGTCGCCCGTGAGTGGCGGGCCAACTGATGGAGCAAATTCCCGACAGATCTCTCAGTAGGGTTCATGATTAGACCGGAAGTACCGGGACGGAGTCTGCACACATGGTTTACCCTGGTTTGGACCTCCGAAGAGTAATAATGTACGTCCTGCTTTGTCTTGATATCCATGGTGAGGGAATACCTCGCGTAGAGGATTACAATGGTGTTTTGACTTTTGAGATGTCTACCAAGAGTTGAGTTTTAGATTGGATCCCTAATGAGGACCTAGGCCTTCCTTTACATGGCCAAGAGAGGCCTAGGTGTTACTCGGGGGTGGGTCAGATCAATTCGGCTACTGCCCTCCATCTTGTAGAGCACGCTCATCGCCTTTGCATCTTTAGGGTTCCCCGGTACTCCTTAGGCTTGGCGGGCCCTGGTCACAGTTGAGGCCGGGCTCCCTTACGTTAGGTACCCTGGGTATAGGACCCCGTCACAAGTATTCAAAAATGTTAATTAAGCATTTGAAAAATGTTAAAGATATGTATAGAAAAATATTGAATATGTATTAAAATTATTATTATTTTTAAAAAATGTTTAATATGTATTAAAAAATATAGGTGACATATACAAAAAATGTACAATGAAAACCCAATGAAACAAAGAAAATAAAAAAAAATAAACCAAAAGAGAAACAAACCAACCAAATATTAAGAAAATAAAAAAATTAAACCGAAGAGATAAATGCAAAAGGAATGAAAAAATCATAGAAAAAACAAAAGGAAATGAAAAGGAAATAAATAAATACAACAAACCAAAGAAAAACAACGGATGAATAAAGAAAAAGAAAAACTAATGAAAACAGAGAAAAAACGGACAAAACCCAATGAAAAACAAAAAAAATGAAAAAACCTAGAAAAAACGGAGAAGTAACACTGGAAAACCCATCTCATTTCGACTTAAGTAGTCTCACCCTACTACTCCATCACGAACTCATGGCATGCCCTATGGCAAGCTCTGCTTGCCCTCAACCGAGAGACCATGGTTTGAATCCCTTGTGCGAGATTGGACCGACACAATTATTGTATACCCCTTCAGCGAGAGAACCTTCGCTCTCGCTTCATGGAAGATATAGCTCTTGCGCGTCCCTATATCTCGCATTTTGCGAGTCTATGTTCCCACTTGCTGAAAGGTGAGCGACATGGGTCGGCCCACGCACACGGGAGGCCACAACCCTTCTTCTGTTTTCCAGACATTTTCTATTTTTGTTTTTCGCTTAATTTTTATACTTTTTATACTATTATATATATAGGAACATTGTTGATCATGGACAGAGAAAATGATGAATTTTTTTCACCATGTATTTAAAAATATTAATCAAGTATTTGAAAAAAATGTTGGATAAGTATTTGAATTTTTTAAATCACTCATAGTAAATTTTAAATGTGTATAAAAAAATGTTTACTTTGTATTAAGAAAATGATGAATTTTTATTAATCATGTATATAAAAATGTTAATCCAGCATTTGAAAAAAAATGTTAAACAAGTCTTTGAAATTTTTAATCAATAATTTGGAATATGATAAATATATATAGGAAATTTTTGGACCACGTATTTAAAAATATTAATCTTCTTTGATCATGCATATAAATTTTTAAAAAAGGCACTTGCAAAAGAATTCTCAGCAAGTATTTAAAAAATGTTGACCTTCCATTCAGAAAATGTTAAATGTGGGTATTTCTTTGACCATGTATTAGGAAAATTATGAATTATTTGATGATGTATATAATAATATTAATTAAGAATTTAAAAATATGTTGACCATTTATTTATTAAATGTTTATCAAGCATTTGAAAAGTGTGAAATGTTTGAAGAAAAAATATTAACCATTATTTTAAGAATGTTTAGCATGTGTTTGCTTTTTTTTGGCAATGTATTCGAAAAAGTGTTGAAAAACATGTATTTAAGAAAAATGTAGATCATATGTTTGGAAAATGTATAATGTGCATAAAAAAACCAGTATTGACAAAACCTACATGGAAGAAAAAAATGAAGAAAATCAAAAGAAAACAAAGAAAATAAAAAAAAGAAACAAAGAAACGCAAGTAAAAAAAACAAAGAAAATTGTCAAAAAAATCAAAATATAACGAAGAAAATTGATAAAGAAACAAAGAAAATCATAGTTATAGAAGAAAAAAGAAGAACTGAAGAAAATCGGTGAAGAAATAAAGAAAATCAAAGAAAAAAACAAAATATAAAAAGAAAGAAAAAAAGCGAAGCGAAGAACCAGTCAACAAAACACGAGCGAGCAAAAGAATGGGTGTTGCCCAGTACTGCAGGGGCGGGGGGAATCCTTCCACGGGAGCTCCTTCCAACTAGCTTAATGCGAGACATAGCTCTCGCACGCATTTTACGCACCGTAGTGCTAGCCGGCATCTTTTATTCCCATACAGGGTTGGCCCATAGGCAGGCAAACAGCGCGACCGCCCCGGGCCCTCTGAGGATAAGAGCCCCAAACTCTAAATTATACTATTAACCATTATATTATTACCCATTAAGTCAAATGATCATAGAATAAATGGGGAGAAAATAAAATTCCAAATTTGGTTGAGCAAATTCCACGGTGCAAACCAATAACATGTACCACATATAAACAAACCACTAGTGACCTTAAGTTTAGTCAGCCTGATGGACATGTGAAAAGTTATAATGAACATTATGTTAAGTAGTTTTATATGTGCAATTTCATGCACAACTTTTTATTAAAAAAAGGATAGCCACACTAGATAAATCCAAACACACTACATAAGTGCATATCAAATAGTCAAATCAATACACACAAATAGATTTGATGTTATTTTATTTTTACACAATTGATTACTGTAAGTGACGCTACTACAGTATCAAGTAGAGACCACACACATATTGTCAATTTATTATTGTGCTTAATTTGCAGGATTCCGTTGCCAACTACTCGATTTATACTCTATGATTTTTGACAAATATACTTACCTAATAATACACTAGAAACAACTTTCAAGATTTTTGTTAGACAATATGTTTTTAATAAGCTCTATCATGTAATTTAATGATATTAAAATAAACATAGGCACCCACACCCACACAAATATATACATATGTACATACCATATATAATTTATGCAAATAATCAAAATATGAATCAAAATAACTTTTGTTAGGAGACATAACTTAAATTTAGCATATGTTTTTACTGATGTGCGTTAAATTGTGTGACAACGAATACAATAATTAATATTTAGTATTTTCTTGTGTAATTAACTATGCCAATTAAGTACAGAACACCATACTCGTTTAGGTTGTAGTATGACGAAATAATATGTTTAAAAGACTATAAAAGTTTAGTACAAAAATATATGTAATTTTTATTGCGTCCCATGAACTAAAAAGAGGGTAAAACAACCAATGTGATGAAATTTGGAAGAGAAATAGTAGAATACATGGGAGGAGGGAAAGATTGACCGCAAATAGCCTAATAGGGAGTTTTCGTTTTTCAGTTAGTTACGCCAAGCTAATGATGACTATTGACGACGTGCCAATGGGCCAATGGTTGGGAGCGAATTCTAGAATTCTCGCTAAGGAGGCCTTAAAATATTAAAAAATTCTGATGATGACTACCGGACATTCAAAGAACAATCGCACAATTACGGAGACCCTTGAAAGACATATTAAACTAGTCCGAGTCTTCTTTTTGATGTGGATGGTGAAACTCGAAGGATAGTCACATTTTGCATGAGTATATATTACTATTAAAAGAGCAAATATTATCTTTCTGAACCGTATCAGACTAACGTGCACGGAACAACGTGAAACAATTAGAGCCTTACAATATGGCCCACTCATTTGGTCTAACCGTGAAGATAACAATAACCTCCAAAAAGTATGTTTACGAATTTGAGGGGCGGACAAAAACTCTCCCATCCACATGTGTTCACACCATCGCGACCCAGACCACCTGCATTTGCTGGTCGGACGCTCCTACGCCACACGAGCCGCCACCTGACCCTCCTCCTCCTCCTCTGCCGCCGCTCGTCTTGCCTCCTTTTTCGTCATTGCTACCGATCCACGTCGGCCTCCGCCCCCTGTCGCCGTCGCTCTCTCCTTACGCACATGTGACCTCACATGGCTCCTTTGCTTGTCGTTGGGCAACGCATGTGGCCGCACGTGGCCGCTGACCTCTCCTTACGTACAGGTCGCGACACTCGGGAAGAGCGCGACGAAGGAGTAGATGAAGGACATGACGGCGGCAACGATGCAGACAAAGGTGACCTTCTATAGGCTAGGCTATAGTAAACATCATACCCGGCCCTTTGCTCTTGGCAACGGATGCATGTTATAGGCCACGGGCGTGACTCCTTGGATATGCGTACAATTGGGATTACAACTTGAGGAAGAAGGGATAGACTCTAAGGATATCCTGTTACAAAAGTTTACACCAAACTTAAACGCCTTGTCTATCTTTGATACAAGACTTGCAGTCCATAATAGTCGCATCCTCTTGTTGTCAGATACACACACATAACCTGTTGTTTAACACCCTCCCTTAATAAACCAAGTTGTGATTACGCTTGAAATTTTCAAAGCTTCTTGTGGGCAATGCTTTTTTGAAGCCATATGCAACCTGATCTCACGAATGCACAAAACATATTTCCAACTGCCTGTTAGCAACTCTTTCTCTCACAAAAGGGAAATCTATTTCAATATGTTTTGTTCTAGCATGAAACGCTAGATTAGCAGATAGATAAGTGGCACCAAGGTTGCCACACCATAAACATGGCACCTTAGTGTGCTTCACACCAGGCTCTCTCAACATGGATTGAACCCAGATAATCTCTGTTGTAGCATTTGCTAATGCTTTGTATTCAGCTTCGGTACTTGACCGTGATACAGTGGCTCGTTTCTTTGCACACCATGATATTAAATTGGGTCCAAAGAATACTGCAAATCCATGAGTAGAGCGTCTGTCAGCTAAGCACCCTCCCTAGTCAGAGTCAAAAAAAATACCGTCAAGAGTAGATGAGGATTTGCTGAAAGTAAGACCAAGATTCATAGTATTTTTCACATATCTAACTATGCATTTTGCAGGAGTCCAATGAACTATGGTAGGTGCATGAAGAAACTGGCATACTTTGTTGACATCAAAAGATATATCAGGTCTTGTTAGAGTCAAGTATTGAAGTGCTCCTACTAGACTTCTGTATCTAATACTATCCTCTTGATTTAAGAGATTTCCTTCTTCAAGAGACAATTCTTGTGTGGTAGACAATGGAGTTGGTGAGGGTTTACACCCTTGCGAACCAACTCTCCTTACTAAATCAGTGGCATATATTTCCTGAGAGTGGTGAAGACCATCTTTAGGTTTATTTACTTCAATACCAATAAAGAAATGCAAGACTCCCAAATCCATTAGAGCAAACTCGACACTTAGGTCTTTTATCAGTCCTATCACTGCTTCATCAGATGAACTTGTGACAATGATATCATAAACATAAATAAGCACAAATATGGATATATTTGACTTATTGTAAATAAATAGAGATGTATCAACTTAGAAGGAAATAAACCAAGTGGTTGTAGTTTCTGATTGAGACGTGAGTACCATACCCTGGGAGCCTGCTTCAATCCATATAGAAAGTTTCCAAGCTTGCACACTTGGAAGGGTTTGTTTGTGTTTTCAAACGCAGGAGGTTGTTTCATGTATACTTCTTCTTTCAGAACACCACGAAGAAACACATTTTGCACATCCAGTTGTGTAAGGCTCCATCCCCTGTACACAACAATAGAGTACAAACCAAACAATGGCAGCTTCAACAACTGAACTAAAGGCGTCCTCATAATCTATGCCATAGCGTTGTTTAAAACCTTTTGCAACAAGTCTGGCCTTGTAGCGGTCTATGGTTCTATCATATTTCCTTTCTATTATGAAAACCCACTTGCAATCAATTAATTCTTTACCTTGTTATGGGGAACCAGATGCCACATTTTTTTGTGAAGTGCCATGTATTCTTCTTCCACCGTGTATCACTGAGTGCATCTTCAAGAGTACTCGGTTCACCTGTGAAGCATGCTAGACCAAATTTCGTTATCTACTTGTAATTAACAAGTTGCATTACCCCTTTCTGTAGATGTGTACGCGAAGGAGCAGATGGTGCATTGTTGTTGTTCACCATAGAAGATCCAACGCCTGAACTATGCAATCCCGAGGCGAATAGCCCCGGCACACCTGACGTGTCGGCCATTGTAGCGGTGGGATCCTCTGTGGCATCTGATGATGATGATTGTCTTGCAGGAAGCATAGAAGATCCCGAACCTCTTCCTAGGTTCGCAGCAAGCCATCATTGCACAATGATTCTATGGGCCTGGGCAGACCTATATTGGATCGAGCGCCAGAGGAGTGAACATGATCGGCGTTGGGCCACGAGCCTATCGCTTGCTGGCTGGACGTCACGCCCGTTGGCTGACGGCGCATGTAATGGTGGGTCCACCCATGGGTCAACGAGCCTCATGCCACCACGTGGCGGTGGAAGATGGCGTGAGCTGGATGATGGTCTGGCTCATTTGGAGGACGTCGTGTGGCATTCATTGGGTCGTTGTGGCCGTGCCTTGTGGGCGACGTGGGATCTGGTGTGTTCTCGTCCTGCTACGGCACGGATACCGTAGTGGATTCGCTGCCGCCCTGCCAGGGCCCCGGCCCCAAGCCAGATCTGTCTCGCACGCGCGGGTACATAAAATGTGGTGAGTTTGGGCAGAGTTCTCCACTGTTTGGGGTACTTTATTCATCATTTTCTACAACATCTGCATCTGTATCATCACAAGACTCGTGCACACAGTTATGAGGATTAGTCAACATTTGATCATCACAATTATTCCCCACTGATCAAAACCAGCAATACTAGATGGTAGAAGAAGAATTTCTTGACGAAGTAGAGCACCGACATTAGGATGAAGATTGGCGAACGTGAATTTTGTTTCATCAAAAACGACATCTCGAGGGATATGTACATGACCACTTGGAATGTCAAGACACTTGACACCTTTGTGTTGAGCACTATATCCAATGAATACACATTATTTGGATCTAAGCATGAGTTTGTGATTGTTGTATGGACAAAGATTTGCCAACAAGCACATCCAAACACACGAATATATGTGTAGTCTGGTTTGGTGTGGAGAGGCCTTTCAGTGGGAGTTTCATTGTTGATAACATGACTAGGCAAAATGTTATGATGTGAACAACAGTAAGAAAAGTCTCATCCCAAAACTTGAGGGGCATGGAGGCGCAAGCTAGAAGGGACAAGCCAACTTCTACAACGTGTCTATGTTTGCATTCAACAAGCCCATTTTGTTGATGGGCGTGTGGGAAAGATACATGATGGGATATGCCAAGTTCTTGGGAAAATGAGTTTAATTTCTCATATTCTCCTCCCCAATCAGATTGTTGAGCTATGATTTTTCTATCAAATTTTTGTTCAACGAGAGCTTTAAAATTGAGAAAAACTTGGAATACATCTGGTCGTTTCTTAAGGAGATAGATCCAAGTAAACTTGTCATAGTCATCAGTGAAACTCACATACGATATATGTTTACCAACAGAGGAGGAAGCAGGACCCCAAACATAAGAAAAGATGTTGCTAAGGTTTGGTAGAAATACTAATAGAAACTAGATAGGGTAATTGATGGCTCTTAGCTATTTAGCATGAATCACAAATTGTTTCAACTTCACGCACTCCAACATATGGGAGATTGTTTTTTTAAGAAATCGCTCAACTAAAGAAAAAACTGCATGTCCTAATTGATCGTGCCACCGTGTTGAGGAGACTTTGGTGACACTAAACACTTGTTTACTCAATATTTGAATCTCTGGAATCAATGGGTAAAGCCTGCAAACACATATACCTCGATACATCACCTTCATCATTGTTTGATCCTTGATCAAAAAGAAGAAGTGGTGAAATTCCAGAAAGACATGATTATCGATGGCAGTTGATGACCCACAAGTAT
>CBMN010003073.1:2279-12993 GCA_000582825.1 Hordeum pubiflorum | reverse complement strand
GGGGGAGACTGGATCCTTAAGAAATTTATAGTGTTCATCACTGTGTAGTGGTGGTTGTGATATTTTTGACAAAAAAATTACTCTACTTCTTTGTGGTCATGGCAAGGAGACATACAAGTAAGTTTCCTTGCAAGATCGCTTATTCGTCTATGAAGAGTTTATGTTGGGCTGTCATGTTGTTGTTGTAGGAGAACTTGTTAATACACATAGGAAGCACATGTTAGTGGACATGGGGAGCACACCTTACTGTTGTTAGGGAGCACACTTTGAAAGCATGCATCTCAGTACTAGTTGGGAGCACAAGTTGGGGATCATGATATGTAATTTGGACGACTGGTTCAAGAGATATTTCATTCGGAAAAATATATATCTAAAAACAATACAGACAAATCCACCTATCCCTTCCGCACATGGGAAGAAAACTCACCAAATTATCAGGTTGCGATAAATGACGCACATGCAGCGCATCATTTGTCACCACTAGATGTAGTGGCAGAGGTAGAGGATGGCTAGGGTTGGCCATGGCCCGCCCTGAGTTTTGAAAATACCTTTTATGTCATAGGATAAAGGATATAAAATAAAATAAAATAAATAAATGTATATGTATAGTAGCACTGCTGGCCCACCCTGGCCCAGTGGGCTAGGTCCGCCACTGACTAGATGAGATAGGGTAACCTTTGTGAAGGGTACCCGTGATTTTGTGAGAGCGCAAAATGTAGGTGTTTCCCTAAGCGAACAAGTTATTGGGCTGGTCCATCTGCTCCTGGCGCCTATAATGCGTTTCCTTTTTGATTAAAAAGATGGTGTCAACGTTTATGTCTTTTTTTGTGTGTGGGAGCTACTTATAAGCCCAAGTGTTCGATCAATTACCAGCTAATTAATCATACTACTAAGTTCTTTAGGGTCTTCATGTACTATTGATAAAAGTTACTAAATATCCAACATTTATATCTTTTTTTGTGGGAGCTACTTATAAGACCAAGTGTTCGATCGATTACTAGCTAATTAATCATACTACTAAGTTCTTTTGTGTCTTCATGTACTATTGATAAAAGTTACTAAATATACCTGCAAACAAATACTAAATATGTACATTGAGTAAAATTTACAGTTCATCTTAATGTTTGTATAACACATGTGGATATGTGATACCTCCATCGAAAATGTAGAGATGACTAATTAGCCTTCACTTTAATCAATATGTTATCCGTCATCGATCGATCATTCCTTTCGTTGGCGTGTCCTGCTTGCTGTTAAGCTCCTCGTCAACTCTCTGGCTAGAGAATGTTGAATTGTATAAAATGCAACGGTTTGAGTAGCACTCTCCAGCTTTTGAGGCCTCATAACTCAAATATATGAAGGTATGAGCTGCACCGATCGGCATCATATACAAGCTTGAACAATTTTGTGTCTATATATGCACACGTGTATTTTATCTATCTTGCTCGACTGCATGATCTCATCCAAATTGCAATGGATCATACACAGGAAATGATTAAAGGTTGGTTCATTGTCGTTTCCTGCTTTTTGTGCAGATTCACATTGTAGTAGTTGGTGCCTGGTGCGTATGACTTATACGGATTAGTAGTTTTGTGGGGGATTGTGCAAACTAATAATAATACTTGTTTGTAACGCATAGACAAAGTCATGCATGCATTTTTTTTATTTCGTATGTGCAAGGAATCGAAATAAAACACTGACTGTGGAATTCATTTTATGGATATTCTTGATTAAAAAGTAATTTTTGGTTTTAGTGAAAAAAGTTAGGGAAATTATTTATACTTTCGACACCTTGTTCATGCGCTCAGTGCAAAAACATCGAGACTAAGCATAAATATTATTTCAGCATAGAAACCATCATCATAACATAATTTATATCCACATGGATTTTTCTTCATGTATAGAGTATGTACATGATTGTTGTTTCATCACTATATACATACTATATGCATGAAGAACATAGTAGGCCAGACCCCTAAAGGAGGCCAAAGTTCGTGCAACTTGCTGGAAAATTGACCTGGCCGAACTTTGTTCTTCATGTATCCAAGATTATCCTTCAAATGGTAACACATTGCAGGTCCTGAAGGAGGCCAAAGTTCGTGCAACTTCCTGGAAAATTTGACTAAGAAACTAGCACAACCAGCTAGCAAGGGCACATAAGGGGATTCATTAGAGAACAACCTACATACTGAAAATGCATACACTTATGTTCCAAAAGACAACTCCTACATTTACCAAGCTGATGTAGATGAGGTGGAGGTGCCTTGCTGGGAGACTCGTCGTGCACGTGCACCTTGTATGCATGCTCCTCACTCGCGGTGTCCAATGCGTGGATGACGAGCCAATAGTGATAGCCTTGCGACTCCTGCCCCTCGCAGAACTCGAGCCTGTTGTGCGCCTGCTTGATGTGCTCCACCACATCAGGAGGAGAGGATCGGCAGCAACAACACTTATTGGAAGAATAGAGGGACTGGCCCTTAGGCGGGAATACTTCGACAGTGCTCACACGCCGACTACAGTTTAGACATGGTACAAACGAATTCTATTCCTTGTTCTGGACAACAAAACAAGAAGAGAAAATAATCATAAATAAATGTCTTGAGTGTGATCTCTTGTTTTCGTTTTACTATAGACATTTTTTTTATGCATCAATGGCGGGCTTACGCCGTCCTGAACCACTTTATTACCCAAGTAAAACCGAGAAGTACAACAAGGAAAAGGAGGTGCATAGGGGGGAAACAGGGGTTTGGGAAAAAGAGCTATTACTGCTGTTAAGACTTGGTCAATATTTTTTGGCATGTTTCTTAGTCCAATCTGTATGTATTTGATTTCCTTTAATTTCAGTTCATTGATTTATTTTATATCAACTGATAATTCATTCGACATCTGCAAGTTCATTGCAATGTTTTAATGCTTAGTAGTGTGCACGGCTGTGAGCCGCTCCAAATGAACCGTTTCGTGCACATAAAATATGCACGCCAATGCTCAGAGATCTCAGTGTTAGTTTAGATGGTAGCTTATCTACCATATTTTTGGCATTGATTAACTATATTTCTACACGAACATAAAAGGGCTGTGGTTGGCTTGAAATCTGAAGGAAATAAACAACCAGACCGTTATACTATTAGGGTCTTGTGGGGTTGATTTTGACGGAAGCTTGGTCTTTTCTTATTTTTATGCTATTATTTGACACATTATTTTTGTTCTTAGATTGAGTTGTTTCTTGCAGGAACATCCATTTTGGTGGACCAAGTGTTTGTCCAGTGCACTCCGAGCTCAAGGTTGATTTGTCATTGTGATTTCATTTGTCGACGAGGCTTGTGGCAAAGGGGACAAGGAAGTCTTCTTTGAGTGAGAAAGAACATCATGTATTTTTATTTAAATTTTGGCATCAAGGACCTTTTCACAGGTAGATAAAATTTGCTACCAATTATAATATATCATTTTCTTCTTTCCTTCTTCCACATACATTGATAAATTTGGAAGTTAACATGATACAATCCTTTTTTCTCGATGCAACTTGTCCATACAAAATTTAGTATCTGGTCATGCATGCTTGCTATCGTATTGTTTTACATGTCATGCAGAGTATTTTAGTGTTAATATAAGAAGTTTATGATTATAATTGTAAAAGGCTAATTTTTATATCGTTTCATATATTAGTGCTTACTGATATAACACAAAGAGGCTACTAGCACCACAAATCTTCCTATCAAACAAGATATAAGAGGTTGTCCAAATCTTAAGCAACTTCAGCATCTTCTGCAACAAATATGCATTGCTTTGTGGTCAAATGCACCATGTTAATTAAAAGCACACCGTGTTTTCATCTTGGTGTACTATTACCGCTGTTAGCTACTTGCACCA
Organism: Hordeum pubiflorum; assembly: GCA_000582825.1. NCBI lineage: Eukaryota > Viridiplantae > Streptophyta > Magnoliopsida > Poales > Poaceae > Hordeum > Hordeum pubiflorum. Next base: position 9,126 of record CBMN010003073.1, on the reverse strand, counting down.
TTGAAATGTTTTATATGTATCCCGACAAAAGAAAGATTTTTGTAGGGCTTTTCATTCAAGCTGGCCCTTTACACTTTCATTTTGTTGTTCCAGTACTCAAGTTTGGAATGGGCAAAAAGAATGGTTTCCTAGTAGGTGCAAGAAAGGGGCATCAATTCTTAATTTCAGGTAGATCAGCAAAAAAAACGGGTCTCAGTAGGTGCAAGAAGGTGCAAGAAGGGTGATACCGAGAATAAGGCAACTCTGGTGACACCAAATGTGTAACAAGTTGATGTTGATTAGCGGAAGAAGGGCAAGGAGAAGAGCACCAAGCCAAGTACTATGTCCATGTCCATGTCCATGCGAGGAGCATGAACTTACAGCCACAACCTCGCAGATAGGTTGCAGCAGTATCCATGGATGTTTCCTTTAACTTCTGGTTCAGTTTGTTGAATTTGTTCACAGTATATTAAATTGCTTCCCACATGGTTAGGTGAGAATCAAGAGGATCAGCTAGAGAATGCAGTTTTAAACTTCTCTAGGACGTGGTTCCGGCAAGTCAAGGTAAGAACGCGCCTGCTAGAATTGTTTTATGCCATGTAACATGGCACTATGAATTATGTCCAAATTTTATCGCTTCAGTTTTTTACTAATCTAGCATTATTGAACTCACCCATATGCAGATATTGCGAGCTTCTGGTTGTCCTCTGTTTATCACATCTGTGTGATGTATTGAACGTGTTCTTATTTATGTTCTTTCTAATCCAATTTAGATATATCAAGCATGTGGCACTTCTACTTGTTTATCTCTCTGTTTAGCACCAAGGCGATGTTTTCCAATCATCTGCGTCGAACAATATGCAGAGCAAATGCATCCTGAATCAGGCTTACAATTGCACAACATGCTTTTCGGGATGGAACAAGTAGGACAAATTGCTGAACATCAGAATTATGTAGTCTAGCTTATATAGTGCATCCATTTATTCGGAGTTTGGATATTTTTCAATATGTTGGGAGTTTAAAGAAAGAAATGGTGTATATATGGCGTTGCGAGTTTAAAGGAGTTTTTTTTTGTGGTGATGAGTTTTCTTAATGATATCTAGACAAAAATGGCATTATCACTAATAGAGCAGAAACCATCTAATAAATTTCTAGCTTTATGTTGGTTCTCGTAATAAAGCTTTTATGCGGATGAGGGTTCTATTGTCGGTTGTGGTTTCATGTAAATGTATCTTACACAGCTTTGGTTACTATGAGGTTGTTTGGTTGATTGCTCGCCTATATTGAGGGATTGTTATATGAATTGTTGAATTTTTCTACCTTAGAAATTTATGACGTCAATTATATTTTGAAATTCCTATCAACCTCTTGGCAAAATAAACGGGCGCAGCAACGCGTGCCATCAACGATCTAGTATGTGTTAAAGCCAGCCTAAACAAGGATGTTTATATCTAATTTCCATGTATTGAGATATTCTCGACATGGCTCAATGTCATTAACTCAGAACAGGAATAACACTCTTCCTCGTGCCACTAGTACATAAACTCTAATCGCACACAAGTAAAAACACTAATCATTAGGCCAGCGGCCCATCCAAACATGATTGTCACTGATTCATAGGGCCATTGCACATGGTCGAAGACCCATGCGATATGTGCTTCATAGCACAAGGTTGGAAGAGTAGGGCATGTGTGCAGTTATAATCAAGCCATGTGCGATGTGAGCATACTCCGTACAACCACGACCACTGTAATGTGTGTGATATGTACTCATTGCACAAAGACTACAAGGCTGAGTCGTGTACGATTAAACACCCCTACAAAATAAGCAATTTTTGTAGAGAAAAATGGTTAGATTAGTTTTAAGAACAATATTGCAAGCATCGAATTAATAATAATTTCACCATTACTCACCAAATATAAGAAGTGAGACTGTCTATTGACATAAGTCCCCATCCATATAAGAAGTTCATAGCCAAGTTCACAACCATCTATTAATATTTGTCCATTTAGCAATTCTATGATGCTCCCTCTTACCCCCTCTTTTCACAAGAGAGGTAAGACCGTAAGAGTATATAATAGATCTGAGCCATTGATCTCATTAATTAATGGTCTCATTAACTCTTACCTTCTTACGTCACATGTAAAAAGAGGGGGTAAGAGGGAGCATGTTAAAATTTGGCTTGTCCATAACTTCACAAATCATAACACGTCCATTGATATAACTTCACAACCATGCATCCAAATCACGTGTTAAGATTAATGTGGATGCTATGACATTCTTTCCAAGAACCTAGACACACAGTTCTACTATAGAATCTAAACTATATCCACCTTCCTCTTGTTTTGGGAGAAGCACTAATGAAAAAAAAACAAGACCAGAATATCCAACATCTTGGAGTGTGTTGGAACTATGTGTGGTTAAAATATACAATATATAGACGATAGTTAGAGATAAATATAAATAAATTAATAAACCTAAATGGAAAGGATTATAATTTACAGCAACATGTTAAGATTAATGTGGATGCTAGCTACGTCAATGATTTTGGGTCGGCAAGTGAGTGTTATGGTCGGGGTCTGGTGGGCTAGGCCCTACTGTTGTAGTTTTTTGCCCCCATGTTCGAATGCATTCGAGGCTGAGCTCCGTTCGTGTCTTGCGGGTATTTACATCGATGTGACCTTGAATCAGCCCGTTCCCAACGCAGGTTGCCTCTTTGTTCATAAGGTCCTGTCAATAACTCCATGTAGGTCTTATCTTGTTGATTCAAAGAAAGTGGTGATACGGGTTTCCCGGTTATTGCAGAGTGCCAGAGTTATGAGCCGGTGAAAAATAAAAGGGAGGCAAACACAGTTGCTCATGAGATAGCAACCTTTTGCTTTAGTGTGAAGTCTGACATTGTGTTAGTGGGAGGTTTGCCATCCTGCATCACGCCTAGTGTTGACTCGGTTCCATGAACAATATTTAAAAATATATGGAGCTTTCCAAAGAAATACAACAACATACAAAATCACTCAAACTCAAGGAAATCTACCATGTATTGCAATTTTCAATGAACCAATCAATCATCTCTTGTGGGCCAGCTCCTGGAAGCTGATGGGTGCGGTGACCTGTGTCGGGCCATCCACGAAGACCGCCTGCGCACCCAGCTCGGCAGCCCGTTGGCTCGGGTGCACGTTGTCAAAGAAAGCATATGCATCGCGGTCACTGCACAGTGTTGCGTTCCTCATGCACTTACCCTCTGCGCCCAACCTACCGCTCCCGCAGCATGCGCTATCGGAATTCACGAACTCGGTCGCTTGGGGGTTGCCGAAGTTGGCCCGCGAGCCGGCGAAGGAGTCGGCGAGGGAGTACGCGAGGCCTGGGAGCCTCGTCGGGGCGAGGGCGGTGGCCAGACCAGACTTAATCGCCGCGGCGAGCCCGGCCGCGAGACCGTTCATGCCCTCGTTGCAGGCGCCCGTCGCGTTCAACAAACGCACCCGCGGCACACACCCCACTGGGCCCGTGTTGATGATCCCGAACTTTCTCGCGCCCATTCCATACAGGTCAGTGATGGCGGCGGAGTAGTTCGAGACGAGGGTGGCATAGAGTGCGGCAACATCGGCTTGGGACTTTGGTTTGGTCTGGAAGAGATCGTTGCTACCGGTTCCAAGGAGGAAGAAGGAGTTGGCGATGTGCTCGGAGACTTTACGGCTTCCCCACGCAACCTCCATCTCAGCCTTGGTGGACGCGAAGTATTGCACCTGCTTTGATAACGGTATATTCTTTCCCGCGTTCTGCATGCAAAACATATATGGCTAACTATTAGAGTTACAACAGATGTGTGGTTATTTCGCTAAGAAAAATAACCAAGTGGTTGATTAGTAACAATGTATTTGCTCTATTTTAAAATTGAGACGTAATTAGTTTTGTTAAAACAAATATTTGACTAAACCATTTATACTATAACATTCAATTTATGTGACATGAAGTTAATGTTGTCAAATTGGTATTTAAAAATATTAGTAATTAATTTTGTATTAGACACCACATGGAACACTACACAACAACACTTGAGGTTAATTGACAACTGTGGCTTGTATACGTGCCTGCATACAAGCATGTAAGCATACACGAATGTAATCCGCGTCAGTCAAACTAGGTCTCGGTCTAATATGGAGTGCTTGTTTTGTGCATGCAATGATTAGTTGGTTATTATCTAACTACTCACTCCGTCCCAAAATAAGTGTCTCAACTTGAGTGCACCTTTGTAATTTTAAAATTAGTTACTATTAATACAACTTTTTAAAATATTTACATTGGCAACTTGGGAAAAGCTTTCCCCTGCTATACAGATACTACACGGCACTATCTGCCTCTAAAATGTTATTTGTCCACCGTTTATATTGTTCATACCCAATAAAACTACTGTACTTATAGTACTATACGTAACATGAGGTTATATCTACATACCAACGCCGCTGGAACAAATCCTAAAAAAAAAAAAACTCCGCTGAAACAAAGAAATGAAAACAAAAGCTGGTATTATCTAGCTAGCACATAATCAAGCATCTGTAAATAAATTAAAGTGACTTACAGTGGAGTCGAGGATTCCGGATCCCGCCGAGGCGTAGCTCACCCCTCTGGTGAGAGCGCTGGGGATGAGATAGTTGCGTGATTTCAGCACCAGGTAAGCCAGGGGGCTCCTCTCGAACCCCAGCTGCCGCGCTGAATCCATCCATGAAGTTAACACATGATCTTCACATACATACATATAGTTGTGAACTTGTGTGATACGTACCGACGAAGTCGGCGATGTTGTAGCCGTTGCTGAACCTCCCGGTGGCCTGGGCGCCACCGGGGAAGTCGATGCCGTAGAAGGGTTCGTTGGCCCTGGGCACGCCCTTCCCCGGCAGGTGGTTGTTGTTGCCCACGTCCAGCGTCGAGTCCCCCAGCACGAACATCGCCGGCACCACCGGCCCCTGCGCTGGGCTAGCACCAATGTCACTGACTAACACAAGGCCCAGAAGCACCACCACGAGACCCTTCATGGCTGGCTGTCTAGGAATCGAGCTAGCCAGAAGCTAACCTTGTGTATAGCACAGTACAGTACAGGTGTGTACGTAGTAATTGGCCTTCCACTAATGGTGATTAAGGTGAGGCCAAGAGGCAGGTACTTATAGGCCCGATTAGCACGGTTTGATCGATCGATATGATTACATCAACTAGCTTGCTAGTCAATGAAAGTACCAAGTCGATCGGGGCACACTATATAATTATGGAGTACTACTTTACATCTGTGCATATATGCTTCTAAAATATACACACATGTGAAACTGACCGGATGCCTCCCGGGAAAAGCTGTGGATCCTCGATCGTTCTATCTAAACGAGATGAGGGCTACCCTTGGAACACTTCAATTAGTTGTACTCCCCCGTTCTGAATTACTTGTCATAGAAATTGATGTATTTAGGACTAAAAATATGACCAGATACATCCATTTCCGCTATAAGTTATTCAGAACGGAGCGAGTAATAAATTAGCATTCTATGCTTATCGTATCTTCCGTCGAGATCTTCTTGTCAACACTCTGTCTAGTCGATCTCTACTCTCCAGAGATGACCACACGTTCTTGTACTTGTTTTATTTCAGATGATGACAGGTCGATTATTTAAATTCTTAGGGGCCTTACAGGGCAACTAACTCAAAGCCACCATGTGCATATAGTACAGCATGATTGTAGAGCTAGCATCCGAGACCTCGAACTATACAAAGATGGTCGTACGGTTTCACCTTCTAAGGTGGAGATACGTACAAAAAGTAGTATAATGTAGAGCAGGATTGATCGGCATGGAGTAGAGCTACAAGTTTAAAAAACTTTTTCTTAATATATCTAGTTTCAATTTTTTTTCTTAATATATATGTCCACATCTCCATCTTACCATGCTCTGCTTGCTTTATGCATGGGCTAAAAGAACAATGCAGTCCGTGTGGCTCATGAGTACTAATTATCGGGTGAGTGCATCGTAGAGTACGACTAGTCATAAGCGCTAATTCGGCATGGATAATTAGTTGGTAAAATATATGTACTAAATTGGGATACTACCATACCATGATTATCTTTGGTGGCAATTTAATCCAATGATTCATGTGTGTAGGTACTCCATTATCGACTGGGCAGCTAGTACCCTATTTCATATTCCACATGTGTGCGTTGCTTGTCACCACGATGTTTAATTTTGTCGACTGGCCTCGTGCATCTGCACTTATCACGTGGAGTGCAAGTGAAGGCCATGCACGCCGACAGCTCGAAGGCTAACAAACGACTAAGTGCATGTTTTGACCACTAATAATTACATAACGATATTCATCGATCTGCTTGCTTGCATGCTTTTGGAGTGATTCATCTATCCTGTAGTGCACCGACCATTGACGAGTGAACTTAATTTTCCACTCATTAGGTCTCCAAAGAAAGGGAAAGCGGTGATGTCGCATTGGCCCTTTTTATGGAGTAATTTCGTGATCCAGACAAATCCCGTATGTTCTTGATGTTTCAACTTGGACATCATTCTTGGTTTGAGTTCTACAAACATGCAACGGCTGATAGCTAAACTAAATGCTAGAGACTATAAAAGGTCTCAAATGCTATGCCAGGACTTTATTTGCAATGTCAGTCGCCAAAGAAAATATGCATCTCATAGCGACGAGGCGTATGGATGTGACCGATATTCCGAAGAAACGGTTCTTGTTTGTGGGTTATACAAAAAAAGGGAAGATTTTTTTTAACACGGTATAGACACAAGTGCTCATATACACGCGCATACATTCATCCCTATGAACGCACACACGCACACCCTATGAGCACCTCCGAGAGACTGAGCCGGCATAT
>CBMN010003070.1:0-11389 GCA_000582825.1 Hordeum pubiflorum | reverse complement strand
AGCAGGGGCAGTCCAACCCTTTCTTACTCCTCTAACCATACAGCTCCAGGAGCACTATTGTAACATCACCATTGTCGGAGCTAGACCAAGCAGGACTAGGGGTGTTACTTCCCCCGAAGGGCCCCGGACCTGGGTACATCGTGTGTCCGTCACCGCCCGTGCGTAACCCCGCTCCCGAAGCCCGTCGGCGACCTTCGGCCCTAACCACTCTCGATAAGCCTACCCATGACATCTGCCGTGACAAAACGACGACACGAATTTGAGTATATTTTCCCAAACTTCTATTTTTTTTCAGATTTATGAACATTTTTTCGGAATCGTGAATATATTTTAAAATTTGTAGAAAAATCTGTGACTATTTTTCAGGCTGGCCGGCCCAGCAAAGGAGCAACGTGAGAGATATAATCCCAGGATTATCACTTTCTCGGTGCACCAAACAGCTCCAGGGTTGGATTTAGATTGGAATTGATAAGTTCAGTGTGCCAACGATCAGAATTCTAGGTTGGGGGTTTGATTTAGCTAAGCTCTACAAGTTTAAGCTTCAAAACGGATTTTTTCCAACCTTGTGGGCAGGGAAGACATGCTGCTGGACTCGCTCACTCACCGTTAGCACCGTTATGGTTTCGTTATCCTTGTTGAAGCCCAGGCCCAGAACGCCATAGTCAGAGAAAGTGGCGCGCTTTCGACATCGCTGCACTTTACTCCTGCACCGGGTTATTGTTGACTCATGGGACGGGCGCGGTTCGTATTCATTGACCATTCATTGTTACTACTTACTCCGTTTCATAATGTAGTGCGTCTTCGGTTTTTGAGCTTAACTTTGATCATGAATTTGACCAACGAGACCGATTGCGACGAGGTAAAAACTACTCGATTGCGGACGCACCTATATTGATATAGTTTTTAACCCGTCACATCGGTCTCGTTGATCAGTTTTTATCCCGTCACAATCGGTCTCGTTAATTAAATTCATGATCAAACTTAGATTTTGAAAAAAAACGCGGACGCACCTATATTTAGAACGAAGGGAGTACTGCTTTCTGGGCAGCACGCACCCACAGCCCCGGCCCCAGCCCCACACGTTGTCTTTACTGCGTGCGGGGTCAGTGTAAACTGTCACCATCGATCCCCCCAGTCGGTCGCATTGAATCGAACCACCCTCCGTCACCAGCGGCGATTGAATGAAGCAAAGCAGCCGAGCTGGGGCGGCATTGACGAGACTTGTCAGAACCTCTGCGTGGCCGCCGTGGCGTATGCATAGGAGGAGCAGCAGTAGGATATACGTGTAGGTGCATTTGGCCACCGGTTTGTACAGAAGTAGTATTCTTTGCCATGGCTCGGGCATCCTCCATGGGCTTGGCCGGCTTCCGCTTGTCGCCGCCGGCAGCGGCGTCCAGGATTTTCGTCCTGCACGTTTGTTTCGTTGACGGGGGCCGGGCCGGGCCGGGCAAGCGACGTTTCAAGTTTTGAAGTTTTGAACTGCTGGGGCGAGGTAGTGTGTGGATCCGTGTGGGGGGTGGTGACAGTCGGTCAGAGAGACGGACGGATCGGGATCATCGGTGTCCGCATCGCATCCCCTTGGCGGCCTCCTCCGTGGGCGTGGGGCGGCGTGCGGGGCGACACGAAAGCTGGGCGCGACCACCGCTCCACTAGCCGCGGTGACGATAAACAATGCGCCCCCGTAAAAAAAGAAGAAAAGCGTGCATGGCAAGGGAACAAGCGCGCCGGACAAAGCCTCCGCGTCGCCTTGCCCCCCTTGGGCTCGGCGGCCAGCGCCACTAGCCTCGAACTGAACTCCGATTCTACCAGCACTCTCGCGCCTCGGCTGGTCCGCGGATCACGCCGCCTTGCCTCTCCCACCTTCCTGCTAGCTCCCAGGTGGGTTTGGGTTTGGTTCGGCCTGCCAGTCGGGGGGCCAGCGAGGTGGCTTGCTCGCTCCTGTTGTCGCGCCTCCCCCTCGGCCTCGGGTCGCGGGCTGACCACCCACTCCCCCCCGTCCTCCTCCACGCGGACGGCGCTAGCGACGCGTCCGAGACTAGCTAGGACTAGGAGCATTTCAAATTTTGAAGTTTGCACGTCTCTCCTTCTCCTTGCCTCCTCAGTCTCAGTTACTACTCGCTGCTGCGGTCGCAGTCGCAGTCGCGCCGGTCTCCTCGTCCCCCGGCTCCGCCCCACCAAATACGCCTGCCTCCGCTCCGCACGCTTCGTCCATCCCCATTAACTACCAAATCGTTCCGGTGGACTCGGTCATAGTACGTGCGCCTCTTCGTTCGATCGTCTCCGGCGGAGCAGGAAGCCATGCCGTTGCCGCGGAGCAAGGCGAGGAGGAAGGGCTTCAGGTCGCAGCTGGAGCAGGAGGTGAGTGACATAATAATCTCTTCATTCCTACCTCCCCGTCGCCGGCCGTCGCCGTCGGAGAATCCCATTGGCTCATTCAGGGCTGCGCCGATTCTGAACCTATCTCGTCCATCCTTATTCCTTGCAGGTGCTGAGGCTGCAGGAGGTGTTGCGGCAGGAGACGGCGCTGCACGCCATCCTCGACAACGCGCTCGACCACGCCGCCGTCACCCTCGCCGACATGTCCTACCTCCCCACCGACGTAAGCACGCCGCCGTCACACTCTCCGACACGTTCCGGCTGGCATCCTTGGACCTTGGCAGTGAGCTAACTAGTTGCTCTCGTGGTGCTTGCAGGCCCAGGAGCTGCTCTCCAACATCTCCGCCATGGAGGCCGCCGTCTCCAAGCTGGAGGAGGAGATGGTCGCCCTGCACTTCCAGCTCATCCAGGAGCGCAACGAGCGCCGCCTCGTCGAGTACCGCGCCAACGCCAGTCACAAGCAGCAGCGGCCGCTCTGCACCCACCGCCCCGCCACCAAACCCGACCCCGAACCTGAATCCATCCATGGCGCTCTGCACCAGGACACGGCGGCGAGCGACACCAGCAAACCCAGCAGATGCGAGAAGGCGCACCCCTGCACCGCGCCCCCGAAGCTGCTGCGACAGTTCTCCGTCAAGGCCCTCGGCGGTGGCGCGGACCCGAACCACCTGTCGGAGGACATCGTGCGGTGCATGCGGAACATCTTCATCTCGCTCTCCGACTCCTGCCGGGAGGCCTCCAGGCCCGCGACCCCCTCCGCCGCCGCGGAGGGCCAGCGCGCCGGCCCGTCGCCCAGCGGGATCGCCGCCTTCTGGTCGCTGTCCGAGCCGTCCTCCATCTCCTCCTGGGTGCAGAGCCCCCAGGTCGACCTCAACCAGAACAACAACCTGCTGGCCTCCGAGACCGTCTTCGACCCGTACAAGGCCCGGGAGAAGCTCAGCTGGGCCGACATCGGGGGCTACGGCGCCGCGTCGGAGGTCTCCTGGATGTCCGCCGGGAAGAAGCAGCTCGAGTACGCCGCGGAGTCGCTACGGAAGTTCAGGTATGGTGTCAACCAATCCATGCTATATTCAGAGTCTACTGACTATGAGTAGTTAATACTAATAATCAGTGACAATGTACCAAACAAGTCAACAGCACACCTTGTCTAGCCCAGGAAATTTCAATTTTAGTTCCAAAGTTTGAATACCGAAAAACATGGACAGAGTTGTTGGCATTTCATAATGCTTTGGTCTTGATTTAGAATTCAGTAATCAGTACTGATGGACGCTTATTTAGAGTGCAGGTTGCTGATTGAGCAGCTGGCAGAAGTAAACCCTGTTCATCTGAATGACGATGCGAGATTGGCGTTTTGGATCAATCTGTACAACGCCTTGTTGATGCACGTACGGTGAATTGACAAACTCGCTTTAGTTGTGTAGCCTTTCTGGTTATGGCGATAGGCTTGATTGATGGTTAACGTTGAGACTTGGTGGTGCTTTTCTACCTTTACAGGCTTATCTTGCTTATGGTGTTCCGCGAAGTGACATGAAACTGTTCTCACTAATGCAAAAGGTTTGCACCAAAACTTGATTCTTGTTCATCAAAACTTATATCCATCTAACCATTTCTATTTTTCCATACTTTGTGATGCTTAATGTCTAACATTGTTGCAATCATATTATTCTAGGCTGCGTATACAATTGGAGGGAATTCATTCAGTGCGGCATTCATCGAGTATGTTATTTTGAAGATGAAGCCGCCGAATCACAGGCCGCAGATGGTATGTTAGCTGCAGAGTGCAGACAAATCTGCTGGTTTGATTACCTTTAGCTTATCAATGCAAACTGACAACAGTTTCTTCTTTGTTTTGCTTAAGGCTCTGCTTCTTGCCCTTCAGAAGATAAAGTCACCTGAGGACCAGAAAAGGTTCTGCATTTCAACACATGAACCACTTCTGACATTTGCCCTCAGCTGTGGAATGTATTCTTCGCCTGCCGTAAGTTTAGATCACTCATTTTATGGCTTTAGATGCTTGTGATATGAAATGCAGCACTACCATTTTGCAACGCTTTTGTAATTAACCGACGATTATTTATCACTGCAGGTGAAGATATACACAGCCAGCAACGTAAGGGAAGAGCTTCAGGACGCGCAGCGTGATTTCATCAGAGCATCGGTAGGAGTGAGCCGGAAGGGAAAGCTTCTGATCCCCAAAATGCTGCACTGTTTCGCGCGAGGGTTTGTCGACGACAACAGCTTCCCTATCTGGATATCGCATTTCCTGCCTCAGCAGCAGGCTACATTCGTTGAGCACTGCGTGTCTCAGAGGCGGCAAAGCCTCCTGGGCACCCGGACTTTCGGCATCATCCCGTTCGACTCTCGGTTCCGATACCTCTTCCTGCCTGATATGGGATCATTGAACTGACTGGTAGGCTAAGATAATGCCCAACATTTAAAATTTGCATTCTGAGTACTTGTGCAACAGCATGAGTATTTCCATCTACTGAATGTCTGTGTGTTGTAACAGTCGAATCATCAGGTCAGAGGTGCAAGGAAGCCCTATATTGTCGGCTGTCGAACCGAGCTGTTTCGGCAAGTGCTCGACCAGGTCTCGGATCACAGGTGCATATCCAGTGATCAGACCTTTTTTAATAATATGGCTGCATGCATCGATCAGATGCAGAGGCCGGGGGCAAGCCTCCTTTTCCATAAAAAAAAAATCCAGTTTGTTTCGACACAGGTGCAACAGCTGGCTGGATTAAAAGACCGGTATCCTCCTCGGATGTCAGATAAATCTTGAGCATGTCGGCTGGATTAATCGGCTAGTTTGCCTCGACTTCTTGTCGAATTCAGCGAAAAATGTTGTATATGATAGTGGTTGATGTCTAGCTAGCTAGCAAATAAAATGAAGGCGGTGGTTATGAAGGTGTTGTGTGTCTACTGACAACATGTATGTGGCAAAATGTATTGTGTGCCTGCAGCTCTGATCTGCGGTACTTATCATGGAGTAGTACAATTTATAAGCAAGAGGAAACCTAGATTGTCTCAACACTGGACCCGTGTGCAACAGCTTGGCTAAAAACAGACAGGAATCCTCAACTTGTCGTCGAATCCATCGAAAGATGCTGTATATGATGCAGAATAAAATTCAAGTTATCAGTTGAAGGCATTCGTTCGTTCGTTCATTCATGTTGTGTCTCTGTTGCTCATGGCCCTGACGATGCCAGAAATGTACTGTATTGTATTGCTCTGCCTGCTGTGTCATGTACAGCTATAAGCAAGTGGTAAAAGTTGAAAGAAATCCCATGACGATGCTCCCTCCCTGGTAGTATGATACTACTATCTTTACCGCATGATCGCCTCGCCGTGGTTCGTTTCAGAATTTCCACCGCGATTCGCGCGGTTCCTTGTGAGAAATGCAGTCCCAGTCTGTCCCTGAACTTGCCCGCCGCTCCTCCCGGGCAAGAGCAGAGCTTCGTTCGTTCATGTCATGGCCCGTCCTCGCCGTCCTTGATGAGGTTGCAGATGTCCGAGCACTCTGTCAGGCTGCACAGAATTAGGCCCATATATGTATCTCATCAGTCAGTCAGTCGCCTTCCGTAGTAGGAGTACTAAGCAAGGCGTCGTTGCTCATCGATTACCAGTAGAGGCGGCTGCGGAACTGCTCCTTGAAGACGACGAGGGGCCTCCGGACGTTGAGGGGCCCCTCGCCGCCGCGGATGCAGGTGGCGACGCACTTGGAGGTGCACTGCAGCGCCTTGGCCGACTTGGGGTGCTTGATCCTCACCTGCGCCTTGTCTTCCCCTGCAACGTAGTACCTCCATCACCTCACCTCCGTCATCAACTGATTAATTGATACCTGTGCTATGCCACGGCCATCGGTGGTCTCCCGTGCGATGAAAGGAATGGGTGCGTACCGGAGAGCGTTGGCGGGATGTTGGAGAAGTTCTCCGACTGCGGCGGCGGCGTGGAGAGGATGGCGGCCGCCAGCGCCAACGCCACCACGGCCGGCGCCTGCCCCGCCATCCCTGACCCGTGCGAGACAACGGCGCGGCTGGCTCGTCCGCAACGTAGGCGAGGAGGGCACCAGCGCCGTGGCCGGCCTTGTGTCGCTCGTGGACTCTGCTCCCTCTGGTCAGCCACTCAGCCTCGCTGCGGTCTGTGTGGTCAAGGCGCGTCGCCTTGCTTTTCTTTTTTCTTTTTTCTTTCACCCTCTTATCTAGCAAATGTTCGCTGCGAGGGGTGACATTTGTGAACGTCAGATGGCAGTTTTAGTTGTTTAGGGGTTGGCCGTTTCTTCAAAACAGCATGTCGGAATAAGGAAATTTTGGAGAAAAAAAAACCCGAGTAGATTCGGACGCCGAGGCCCAGTTCTTTTGCCAGAATCCGGGGATTCTCCCAGAATTTGACCCCTCCCCAACTTCTTCCGGAATCTTTCACCCCTATTTTTTTTACAATCCTAGCTAATTAGACCCTAACTAGATAGGATTGTAAAACAAATGGGGCTCAAAGATTATGGGAAAAGCTGGGAAGGGGTCAGATTCTGGGAGAATCCCCATATTCTGGCAAAAGAACTGGGCCCACATCGCTGAGATCCGCCGCCATCAATGTGTAAGATGAAGCGCCGCTCCACCAAAGAAGCCGTCCACTTCACTCTGTGCGTTCGGTTTATTCGGTTTACATGGTTCGGTTTATACGGTTTTTCGGTTTGTACGGTATTAATACTTCGATAAATACGGTATCAAATTAAGATACGGTTCGGTTTCGGTATATACCAAATTATTTCGGTATGGTTTCGGTATATACCATAAAAAACAAAATTGACACGAATTTGAAAATGACATATAATAATTTGCAAATTTATGACTCAAAAGATATAGTATCTTTTTATACAGAGAGTACATAACTATATGCAAGTGTATCAACATGCATGGATTCGATGGTTATGGGCGTACTTAGCATTCTTTTGAAGAGAAATATGACTACATTATAAGAAAAATGGATGTGCTTAACATGTAATCGGGCTCTTGTATAAAAAAATCACCACTTATATGGTTGTTCGCCACAAGATATATAAATATATTTTTTATTTCGGTTTATCAGTTAACCATTCAGTTTTTCGGTATATACCATAAAAACCAAAGTTCAAAACGTTATGAAAAGTTCATACCATATCGAAACCATAAACCATAAAAACCATCAAATTGGTTCGGTTCGGTTTATTTTCGGTATGGTTTTCCGGTTCGGTTTTAAAATGCACAGAGTGACGTCCATTGGCCCCTCGAGCCCGTGCACTCCTCCAAGAATGACGCCCCAAGGGGGAAACGATACCAGAGCGCCGCCGTCATCCGATCTACCAATCTAGGTTTTTCCCCGGAGGTAGCGGATAGAGGTCTGGAACTTCTCCACGGCGATACCATCGCCGGTCTTGGCAACAAGTCAAGGACGAGGTTTTCACCCGGATCCGCTCGACGAACCTTCATCAAGCATCGTGTGCATGGGTCGCCATCGATCTAAGCCGCTGTGTGGCGAGCAGACCGCACTGGCCAGATCAGATCTGTCTGGAGGCCAGACCACTCATGGCGCCAACCCGTCCACTAGGCCCTCCATGTCACCGCTGCCGAGCCGAGATCAGATGGCCCGTCGCCGCGGATCTGATCGCCGCTGCATGAAGCAAGGCCGATCGCCGTGCCCGCAGCCATCGCCGTCCGAGGCAGAGCCGGCCGACGCGCCACTGCCGGTCAAGGCAGGGACGTCCGCCTCGCCGCCATGGCCAGAACGACCGCGCCTCCTCACGCAGCGGGGCTCTGTACCATCCCCATGGTGCAGGAGAGAGGGAGGCCCCCGCCACCGCCGTTGGCCGCCGAGCTAAAGGCCGATGGCGTCCTTCGACGGCAGCAGAGGGAGGGAGGGAAGGAAGGAGAGCCCCCGGCGGCTAGGGTTTCGTCCTTGCCCGAGTCGCCCGAGCGGGAGCGACGCGGGGGGCGAGAGAGGGAGGGAGGGAATGTCAGCCAGATAGCATTACCATCTTTTTTCGGAGCATTAAGAATGGTCTTTATTCCTCCACAATCAAAGGTAAAGATCTCTATTATTAAAGGGGAGTCTGCGAACATGATGGTAAGTCGATGGTACGTCGTTCGTTCGTTCGTCTCCGTGTTGCCTCTCAGTTTTTTCTCGCACGATTACTTCGTTCCCGAAATTATTGCCGAAAGTCGCTCCCCTTTCCGATGTCCACAAAAACATTGTGCCTCTCTCCTTCTCGCCGTTCTCTCCCCCAAAACCAACACTTCTAGGTTCCCACCGCCGCCAACCACAACAAACTCCCTCGCCCGTCGCTCAGGATGCCTACCACAAATCGAGGAAAAATGCGGAGATAGTAGAGATGTTCTCAAAGAAGGAGGAGGAGGAAGCGGAGTAGGTGTGGAGCATGAGCATCTTGGATGTTGCGGAGGGAGGTGGAGCATTAGCACCGCCGCCCGGGGCCATCCAAACCCCTCTACTTGATGCCTTACGTTGTGTGACCACAACCCTAGCTCATGGGATTCACGGCCGTGACACTCGATACTGCAGCTGCCATCGACGAAGCAGTGCTCGCGCATCAGAATTTTTCCTTCATGTCCAACATCTCCTTTCCATTCACACGCCACCATGGACCTCTTTGCAATGAGGAATGGAAAATACCCAATGACATCTACACAAGACTCGGCGATCTAGCACTTGAGTTGAATGGATATATATGATACTTTGGCTCCGGAAGCGTTCATCAAGGAGAAGTTCCTAAGAGTCGTCATGCCCATGCACTCCGACATGGTGTTCAACATCCAACAAAGAACCGACTATGCAACATTATCATTGGATGACTTACTATCTTTGTTTGTCTCCCGTGAGAACTTTGCCAACGCTCAACAAAGATATACATTTGGCCCAATGTATCACTACCAAAACCTCTTTGGCCCTCAAGGCCACTCAAGAAGAAGGTTCTCCAAGGGTCCACCCTCCGCTAGGTAAACTTGCTACAATTGTGGTGTCCAAGACACTTCCTCAAGGATTGCCCCAAGCCTCGAAGGCCTGGTTTGGAGGTGAGGCATGACGAACCCTTCAAGCCCCAAAGCCCTACTGCAACCACAACAAGCCCTATGGAGTGACACACGAGCAAGATCTCTCATCGGTGAGGAGTACACTTTCGATGATGAAACCACCCAAGATAGGACGGTTGGTGTTGATGGTCTTGCAAGACTCGTCACTGACACTCACACCACCCTCTTCAACTATAGTCTCATCAAAGAGAAGAAGGAGACACAAGAAAGGTGACTCATGGCAAGAGAAGTAAATGTACTAGAACCCCCTCTTCTTCCATCATCCCCAACAATTCAAGTAGAATTAACTTGGATGATGCTAATTAAGATGGTCTAAACAAAGAAGGGCAAGAGGCCTATGATATTATGTTAGCTCTAAAAGGGAAGCCTTTTGAGACTTTTGAGAGTTTTCTTGAACGGTTTAGTAAGGCTAAGGACACCATTGCCGATCAAGAAGACCTACTCTTTGAAGAGAAGGAGTTGATAGATTGTCTCAAGAGTGCACTCGATTTAGAGAAACAATCTTGCAAGTCTCTTGATATTGAACTTGCGAGAGAAAAATAAAGGAATGATATTATGCTACAATTTCTAAAGGAGTACAAGGCCTCTAAACAAACACTTGAAGTTTCTTATGAGAAGCTTCGGGTTGATTTTGGTCATCTCAAAAGGGGCTCCAAATTCATCAAGGAAGAGCTTACTAAGGTTGATGCCTCAGTCTCATAAGGATCTTCAAGCTATCGTTGAGGAAGAATGTGGAGGTAGTGGACACATTCTCAAATAGGAGAGGAGAAAGCGGAGTAGGTGTGGACCATGAGCATCTTCAACGATGCGGAAGGAGGTGGAGCACTAGCGCTGCCGGAACCCATGGCCATCCAAACCCCTCTACTTTACGCCTTACATCACGCGACTCCAATCCAAGCTATTGGGATTCGCAATCGTGACACTCGATACTGTAGATGTCGTCGACAAAGAAGTGCTGACGCATCAGGATTTCTACTTCACATCCAGCAACCTCTTTCCACTCACTCACCGCTATGGTGCGCCTCTCCCAGTCAAGCTATGCCCCGACGACTGCGACGCTAGGGAAATTGGCATGAGCAGGAAGACTGTAAGGAGGAGGAACACAACAAGAATCTGAAGAAGTGGGTATAGCCTCAAGTCGAACCACGCCCCTTAGGGCAGTCGTTGTGCAGGTTGCGGAAAAGCCCTCTGGTGCGGTTGAGGCTAGTTCACATGTTGCCTCGGACATGCTTGGGACCGTCGCGGGTGCGATGACAGAGCATATGGCATTGGTGCGTGGTTGGTGGGCTCGACTGCGATAGAGGATGGATGAGGATTTGCTCTAAGGAAGTGAAGCAGGCGTGTTACGGCGTCGCTGGCTGTGTTATGTTCTATGAGGATACAGAGGGATTGGCGCTGGCTAAAAAAAGCATGACTATCCTTTTCTGTTTTTCTTTTTCTCATTTTACCTTATTTTCAAAATGTACTTAAGTACTTATTTTATTTTTCTGGTAACCACATGTATTTTTTTGAGGTACATGAACACACCTTTTAAAAGTCAAGAATATATGTTTCTAAATGGATAGTTGATTATGAAATCTATGAACATCTATTTGAAATAGACACACAATTCTTTGATAGACATGATTTTTTTTGAAATAAATGAACATTTTAAACTTAGTATAAAAATAGTTTAAGCATAACACATTTTATTTTTGTGACTTCAAGTAATTTGGTTGCCTAACTAAGAGTCCACTTCCTTGTTCCACACTAAATATATCCACTCTCTCTGGTTGGGCCCTTTACTTGTTAATGTAAAAGGACCAGAGAGAAGAGAATTGGCGTAATAGTATCAAAACTATATGTAACAGTTAATAAATCATCACCTAGTCAGGGACGGATCCAGGGGGCGTGCTGGGGCCATGCCCCGCCCCCTATGGTTGATTTTTTTGCCT
>CBMN010003064.1:0-20020 GCA_000582825.1 Hordeum pubiflorum | reverse complement strand
GTCGGACGATTTGAAAACAATGGTACTAAGCTTGAGACACTTTTTTTGGGACAGAGGGAGTAGATGGGAAGAATCGCTATTGTTTTAATTGTTTCAGCCTATCCTTCCTTCCACATTAATATTATATTTCTTTGTGTCAACTTTCAGTTTTTTACCCTGAGGTTGGTGGAGGAACATTGGACTCTCATCATGCTTTTGTTGTTGAATATGGGAAAGACAGAGATGTTGAACTAGGTAAGTTACCATTGTTATTTCCAAGGATGCCGCTAGAATCTTTTGAAGTTTTCTGTTCTTGAATTGTGCATGTCTGGATGGGTGCCTTTTAGAGGGGTACTCATGCTGTAAAATAAGTAGGGTTACTTACTGTCTGTGTGCCCCCCCCCCTCTTTATATCGAGGATAGCACATGAGACAACTTCTTTGGCCTTCTTTCAACTCATATATCTGTTCAAACAAAGTAAAGCTAGATATTAGATCTATATGTGGAAGATACTCATAGTGGGCTCTTGCTACCAAACGTGAAGGACATAGCTTATTTTGTTAATGTGGACTGATACAATCTTGCTGTGGTACTATTGATTTGTAGTTTTACCATCGTGATAATCATGCTCTGCAAGAAGTGCACATTTGTGATGATCATGCTCTGCAAGAAGTGTATATATCCACTATAAAAATTGGTGCTCTTAGACTGGCCAGAGCTGCCTTGTGATTTTCTGTTTCCTGCCTAGTGTATCAGTGACTTCCATTTCCTTGTCACTTGTCAGCTGATGATTCATAGTGATTGTTATGTTATGGGCATTGGCCTCATTTGTCTCGGAATAGATGCTCATTTTCATGTCAAGTCCATATTCCACACCCTACGTGTCTTTTTTGCTCTCTCTCTCTCTCTCTCTAACATTGTTGTGTTTTTAGAGAACTTTTGAACTATCGAAACCTTATCAACATTGTAGAAGTTCCCAAAAATCATGAAAAAAAATACTACTCCCTCCGGTCGATAATAAGTGTCGCAGTTTTGAACTAAGGCTGAACTAACGTTAGTTCAAACTGCGACACTTTTTTGGATCAGAGGGAACACTAGGACTATAATGTAAGATGATCTAATGGATCGATTGAAAAAACACGACTTTATGTGCCCTGGACAAAAAAACAAAAACAAATAGTTGAGTTCGTATATATGTCGAACTGAGCTGAAATGATTGTAATTTTTGCTGAGGGCACATGAAGTCATATTTTCCCAGTCACTCTCTTGGATCATCTTATATCATAATGGTGATGTACTAGTATTTGTTTCATATTTTTTGAGAACTTTTGAACTGTCGAAACCTTTATCAAGCCTTAATGGGTTCTGCAGACAACATTGATACACACAATTTTACCTTGTAGTAAGCCTTGTATGATCCAACATTATGGCAAGGTGACCTTTTTTTGTTTGATAATTTTCAAATCAAGTAGTATGCTCTGTTTTTTTGTGCTCGTTTGTTTGAAAATATAGGATGTACTTTATACGCAAAATGGCATAGGGTGTATCTGATATTCTAGAGCAAAATAAGTGTGTTGGTCCCCTCTATACCCCACTATATTTCGTACATGCACCATCAAATATAACACTATCGAGGGAGTAATAATTAGGGGTATTGGGTCACTTTCAATGTTATCTCGATTTATGCGCTAGAGAAAATATGTCCTGATTTTTTAAAAGGGGCGCTGTAATTACCTGAACTTTCATTCCTTTATTTTTCTTTACTTACATTTTTTTTTGTCACTTCTCATGACACTTTCTGCAAGACAAGTCCATCTGCTTTGCCACCTCTTTAGTGCCTAGAGATACCATCTAAGCAAGTGAAATATTTGTTTCTCTGTTGTAAGCTATTAATACTCGGACTTGCAGGTTTCCATGTTGATGATTCTGAGGTCACATTAAATGTTTGCCTTGGCAAGCAATTCTCTGGCGGTGAATTATACTTTCGTGGCATCCGTTGCGAGAATCATGTGAACTCAGAAACACAGCACGAGGTACATGGTGTTTGGTAACTACTGTGAACTAACACAATTATTGTATTTCTTCTTTTAAGATTTATGGTTCTCATTTGTTTGTCCATGTGCCCATGCATGCTGGGTTTTGCCATCTTTGTTGATACTCATTTACTTGAATACATCACTTCTGAACTTTTCTCGCATGGGATTTGACATCAGCTGTTGGCAAGATAGGGATGTTAAGCTGTTCACATCTGTTATGCAGTATCTGCAAATCAATATAGTTCATACTTTGCCTTTTTTCAAAGAACTAATTATTAAGTATAGGAGGAAGCAATACACAGTGTTTCAATCAAGTATTCACATGCCTGATCTTGGCTGCAGGAAATGTATGATTACTCTCATGTTCCTGGACGAGCTGTACTTCACCGTGGCCGTCATAGACATGGTGCTAGACCGACATCTTCAGGGCTCAGAATGAATCTGCTTTTGTGGTGCAGAAGGTATTCAGTTCTCTTCTTGCAGTTTCAATTTTGCCCCAAGATTTCTCAGTGACCTATTTTTGCAACCGGACATGTCCACTCTCTCTAGCCTTCATCGCCATAGTAAAATAATTTGCCATATACACATTTATATACTGTGTTATTATCATACTTCCCCACTGATGTTTTTTTAATGTTCATATCTTAATGGTTTTGTTGGTTACTTATATTTTGGATTCCTTTTTGTATTTAACTTGTATGTGAGGTATGCAACTTTCAGTTGGGTTAAAGCAATTTCATTATTAGGATTTGTGTGCTAATCTCAAGCCTCTGTAACAAGCCTAATATTGAAGTAGCAAGATAATATAGTCCATGGGCTCTACCCAATATAGCATGTACAGGAGAAGTGTTACGATAAGAATCCTTACTGAAAAGAACATAAGAGAGCATACAAGACTACAACTATCTCTCTAACACCTTCAACTGAAACTAATGTTGAGAAAGTGGATTGACAAAAATATCTGGAGAAGCTCCAGGGAAAGGCTGAGCATAGAAGGGACATGGCTTATCAAAAAGAATATACCCTGAGAAACTGACATCTGTAGGCCAACATGACCGTAAGAGTGATTTTCCTTATGCTCAGAACTTTAGTGTTCCTTATGCTCAGAACTTTAGTGTATACAAACACTCTCAACAGACTGAGCGGTCAGCATAGTGTGCTCACAGGGTGCTACAATCACATGCATAGCACACAGGCTGAAGCCTAGACTAAACAGGTGCACTGCTACAAAGATGCTAAGAGCAGGAAAAGGCTGAATATCAGTTAGGCAGTAGAAATGGACCAAGCCCCACTCTGAAAATGAGGTGGAACAGCAGAAGCAACAATTAGAGCAAGAGGACCAGGACAAAGAACTGAGAAAGGGTGCCCTGCACAGAATGACAGCGATAAAGTGGTCTACATAAATTGTATCCTCCAGAATCAACAAGAAAAGCTGGAATATCAATGTTTAATCGTGTACGGATCATTGTGGCAGAACTCCTGTAGATAGATAACATGTCACTAGGGAAGACATGAACATATATATATCCATGGCGAGAAAAATCATCTGAGTATATATGAAGCAAAAGTGAAGTAGCACCAAATTTAGATAATAAGGGACGCAGATGCTTTTAGGTCATTAATAAGATGTAAAACACAATTGGTTCCGTTTGACCCTGTGGCACGTCGTATAACTGTTGCATGTCTACTGCGTACTCAGATGGTTGTTCAAATGAGAACCCAACAGCTTTCAGTGTATGCATGAAGTATTTTAACATTGCCGTTACTTTTTGGTACAATTTAATGTTATTATCAGGAGCCTGCTAAATGCACAGCTAAATTAGTGCTTCTTTGGTTCAGCTCCGTGTTCAGGGAGATGAAGAAATACCAGATGGATTTTTCTAGCTGGTGCGGTGAGTGCCAGCGTGAAAAGAGAGAAAGGCAGATCCAGTGTGTCAAAGCGACCAAGTTGGTAAACCACTCTTTAGAACACTCGTACACTGTCCATTTGGCAGCTAACGTACTGTTATTAGCTTCTAACACATTTCTGCTTTACTTCCGAACAGGCATTTCTTAGAAGTGGTGGAGGGGCAATGATTTAAGTCATATTTACTGCATGTATTTTATACAATCCTGTATCATATTATAAACATCCTTTGATCATTTGGAAAACATCTAGTGTAATTGTAGTCCAATTTCCAGCTGGTATGTTTCTCAATGTCATTGCATCTTATGGAGTAAATCTAAACTTTCCTGCTGCATTGCCACATAAGCCGTGGGTTTTACTTTTATAGCGTTTCAGCTGTACTGGTGTATTAGGCATGAGTAATGCTAGAGTTACAGATCCCCTTCTATTTTTTTTAAGCAGCAAACTTTATTGATTAGAAACAATGGTTACATCGTCTATAAGTGTCTATAAGGAGGGGTACAATATTTTTCATAGGCTCCTCAAACCAATCCCTTGTCACTGAACATCTTACTAGTCTAGCAAGCTCATGAGCTTCTTTATTTGCTTTAATATTACAATGTTCGAAACTAATTTGAGGAAAATCACAAGCCATAACATAGCAATCATAAAAAACTGCCGCTGCTGCACTCGCCGAGTGTCCTTTGTTCTTCATTGTTTCAATGACTTCCATGTTATTAGAGTTAATATGCAGCCATTTTTTTGGACCAGCAATAAACTAAACCTAAGTGCTAAAGTCCATGTTATTAGAGTTAATAACAAGACGATTGCAGCCATTTTTTTGCACCAGCAATAAACTAAACCTAAGTGCTAAAGCGCTTTTTGTGCCAGCAATAAACTAAACCTAAGTGCTAAAGCTTCCGTTGTCAGAACATCGATACACCAATCAATCTTCTAATTCCATCAACGATGAAATGCCCCTTGTCATTTCTGAGGACAACAACCACTGTGCTCCTTAACAGATCATGGTAAAAAAAAACATTCACATTTAGCTTAACAAATACCATGGGAGGTCTGCTCCATCCTTAGTTTTTCTATTTGCATTAGGTGATTGGGCGTTTACATAGTTTGTTGTTATAGCACGGATATCCATGGACGTTTGGTACGCCTCTTAAGGCTTTCCTTCATGAATCATTCCATCATAAATACCATACAGTTATAGCGATCAACTCCCGCATTTTGGACATCCAATATAATATAGTTCTTGGTTTGGCATGGGAATTAAAAAATTCAAGTACTACCTCTACCGCATGATCAAGTTCACATACTTTTTTAGCCGCTTCATACATTCCCAAATTATTTCATACCTCTTTTGCCTTTTGACATGGAAATTACACATGTTTTGTGCCCTCTGGCCCATTCAAGCATGAAGGATAAATGGGTGAAATTTTCATATGTTTATTGGCCAGCGTAACGCGACACGGTAGGGTCCCATGTAACTTACAACAGATAAATATTTTCACCTTTGCCGGACAATCTAATTTCCAAATCTTACTCCAAACAAGATTGACCTTATTTCTTCACCTACCATTTGTACATTCCAATTCACTCCCGTGTTTTTTTCATCCCTCTAAATAAGCTGATCGAATAGTGAACGAACCATATTTTGTATAGCTCCAAGCAATGAAATCCGGCATATTATGCATAGGGAGAGAGATCGTCATGACTCGTTGAGCATCAAGTGGCCACAATGTTTGTCTTACCAAGTCTTCCTCCCAAACATTCCTGGGTCAATTAGATAAAAAACTTTTGTCAGAAGATCGCCTCGTGTAGGAGTAGTGATTCTTCTACTCGCACAATTCGGGATCCAAGCTTCTCTCCATATATCAATATTTTGTCCATTTTCAACTCGCCAAATATATCCATTTCTAAGAGAGCCTACTCCCTCCATAATACTTTGCCAAGTAAAAGAGGAGCTCTTTTTTAAACTTGTGTTCATCAAATCACCCTCCAAGAAATACTTAGCTCTTAAGATCATGGCACATAACGAATCAGGATTATCAAGAAGTCGCCAGGCTTGTTTGGCTAACAAAGCCAGATTGAAACAATGTATGTCTCGAAAGCCCATTCCTCCTTGGTTTTTTGGAACACACATTCCACCATGCCATGCAATGCATCCTTTTCTGGTTGTCCTCGTCACTCGATCAAAATTGCAACATTGCGTCAATTATTCTTTGCAAGTCTTTTTTAGGAATTTTAAAGACGGACATGGCATAAGTTGGGATAGCTTGAAGAATAGATTTGAGCAAATTTTCTTTCCTCCACGAGATAACAATTTTCCTTTCCATCCACTGATTTTCATAATAATTCGATCAATTAGTAACTGAAAGCAATCACTTTTATCCATACCCACATTGGCAGGTAAACCCAAATATTTGTCATTAAGTGCTTCCGTCATAATATTCAAAATAGTGCAAATAAGCACCTTGTCTTCCACTTTTGTATTTGGGCTGACAAATATGTTGGATTTTTCGACACTCACAATTTGCCCCGAGGCGGCACATTAAGCATCCAGAGCTGATCTCAAAGCCTCTGCATTCATGGCATTGGCTCGCATGAGGATCAAAGAATCATCGGAAAGAGGATATTTGAAACCGAAGGGGCTTCTCTGCTAACCTTAATACCAGAGATAATGCTCGTCTCCTCTGCCTTAGCCAAGAGCGTCGTAAGGCACTTTCTACATAACAAGAACAAGTAGGGAGAGAGAGGCGCCCCTGCCTCAGTCCTCTAGAGGATTTGAAACTTTCACTCTCTTTAGTATTAAAACGAACCATGTACTCCACAGAGGATACACATTGCATAATTAAGTTCACCCAACTCTCTTGGAAGCCCAACTTAAAAAAAATTCCTCTTAAAAAAGACCATTCCACATGGTCATAAGCTTTGTGCATGTACAATTTGATGGCACATAACCCTTCATTACCAGCCCTTTTCTTTTTTATTGTGTGGAAACACTCATATGCCATTAAAATATTGTGAGTAACCAATCTTCCAGGAACAAAATCACTATGAGTTGGGCTAATTATGTTTGATAATTATCTCCAGTCGAGCAACAACCATTTTTGAAAAATGACCTTATACACCACGTTACACAGACTGATTGGTCTAAATTGGGTTACCTTTTCCGGAGAGTTAACCTTAGGGATCATAACATTGTAGTATCATCCCATCCTGCCAGTATAGAGCATGTATTCACCGCCTGTAGGACCTCTTCTGTGAGATCTTCTCCCAACAATAGACCAAAATCTCTTATAAAAAATAGCGTCCAGACCGTCTGGACCAGATGCTTTTAAATCACTAATATCAAATAGGACCTTCCGAACTCCCGCTATCGTATATGGAGCCATAAGGACATTATTCATTTCGTCTGTCACTTTTCTTTTGACAAGAGACAGAACTGCCAGGTCCGATTGGGAGATTTCAGTAGTAAAGAGGTTCGCAAAATACCCTCTAATGTGATCCTTCATCTCCGTATCTTGCACCCACGCCCCATTGTCATCAAGCAATTTTTTAATCTGATTTATTTTCTTTCTGGCTGTTGCCGCGTAATGGAAAAAGGAGGTGTTATGATCCCCATGCAAAAGCCAATTTGCGCAACCACGTTGTATCCAATAAATCTTCACTTGTTCCAAAAGGTTTTTAACCAGGACCAGAATCTCCTTTTGTCGTGCTTGGGATTCCGCATTCATAGGTCCCCTTCTCAGCTTTTCAAATTCTTTTTGGAGTTTTTTAATTATTTTTCGGTCCTTTGAGAGTATCACGGTGCCAGATATACAGGTGCGCGTGTACCGCTTGTGTACGCTCATCGAGAGATGGCACAATCCCCATATTCTTTGCTTTTTCCCACGCAATTTCTACAATTGTCTCTTCTTTGAGCCATTGAGTTTCAAAAGGTTTCACTCGTCCCCTTGGGCGTTCAAAAATATTTTTGTCAAAGTAATTCATATCTAGGACGAGGGGGCGATGATAGAAGTGCACATGTTCCTCATTTATAATCGCAGCCCGAGGGAACTTATTCGCCCATTTCACATTGCAGACCGCATGGTCGAGTCTCCCCCTAGTTTCGCCTCTCCTTCACGTGAAAGGATCACATTTACATCCCATATCCTCGAGTCGCACTCTCCTATACAGTTACAAAAATATCTCATCATTGCGTTAGGTCTCGCCGTGCTGCCTTGTTTTTCCAAAGAAAGCAAAATTTCAATGAAATCTCCTAAGACCACCCTAGGGTGATTACCCTTGTCATGTAAGTTTCTAATATCATCCCAAGACAAACAACACTCACTCTAACTCGGATGACCATAAAAACCCGTAAATCACCAATGTACAATATCTTCATTCATAAAAAGAATATCAATGAAATGAGGTGACACATAGTTCGAAACAACTTTAGTCATCTTATGATAAAACAATACCAGGCCACCGGCTCGACCATCACTCTCCACTACAATCATCGAACCAGAAGATAATAAACTACGCATCTCATCGGCTTTACATTTATTCGAGTGTGACTCGGAAAGAAAAATCAAATCCACCTTTATGCACCCTTGGAGCTCCAAGAGCTCACAAACTGTCGTGGGGGAGATCATACCACGGTATTTCCAGCTCAGGATCTTCATTTGGCCCTGCGGACCTCCTCTCCGGAGTCCGCAGATGCGCCATCCTCTCTAACTGGCTCCCTCCTGTGTTGCTTGCAAGCGGCCTCTTCCACTGTTTCTTCTGCTACATCCGTAATTGCCCCATCCACATCCTTTAGAGTTTCTACTCTACCCATACACATCGCTTGGAAGCACTGTTCAAGATATCCCCCGATATGTCGATAAATCAGCCGATCTATCGCTTACTTGCGTCTGACCGATAAGATAAATCGGCTGATAAATTGACCGATATGCCGATATATCGGCCGATATGCCGATAAACAGGGCGATTTACCCCTTATCCTCGGTCGACCGGTAAGTTCCTGATAAGCGATATCCCCAACATTGCTTGGAAGAGACACTCACCTCACCATACAACACTTGTTCATAGCCATCCATCTCTCTCTCTCAAAAGAAAAGTATAAATCACTACCCATTGGTGGATCGCCAAAAGGATTACCCCTTCTTTCCTATCATTTCCTTGCGCGCGTTCTCTGATCTCTCACTCCCTCCCTTCTTCCTACCTTTACTCTTAGCCTAGCCGCATAGTAGTTTTCTCAGATGTAAATGTAAAAGCCATAGAATCATTTTTCTTGGCCGGATCAACCAGTCTAGCAGCAACTACTCCTGATAAGGACTCTAGTACCCCTGGTTTGAAAAGGAGCTGGTTTGGACGTAAAGTGGCAGTAGCCCCAGCAGGGGCGAGGCTGGCCTTGCTCAGCAGGGTTCCTTGGCCCTCCTGACCAGTAGGAACCCCCTGGTGGTTAGCAGAAGCCGACTGCACATGTGGGGTTCTGGTTGCCCCAGTTGCATCAGATCGTGCCCCCGCTAGTCCTTGTCCCCCGAGGCCAAGGTGAATAGGGGCTGTCGGAGGGACTCTTCGGTCCTCCTGACCGGTGCCAATGCCTAGGATTGCCAATGTAGGGGCCACATGTACCCGACCCTCCTGGCCAAGCAGGAGGCCCTCCTGGCTTGTTCCCCCAAATGCCAAACCGGCTGTCATCGAGGGAGTCAAGGCTCCCTTGTCCGTCACCATGAGATCACCCACGACTTTCGTCACTTTGACCACATTTCCCTCCGTGGCCCTGGAGGTGTAATTGTTGCTAAAACCGGAGAACGAAAGAGTTCTCTTACTGCCACCTAGTCCTTTCAATAGGCTTCTACACTAAGATATTTTTGGAGAAGAGTCTACCCTTATATTTTTGGGTATGTTAAAATAGCGCTTTGATGTGTGACCTACTAACCCGCATCACTCGCAATACAATTGTAACTTTTCATACTTAACATCAAACTGAATCTTCTCAGAGCTACCCAACGGGAAGAATTCTATCGCGGTCTTTAGAGGTTCATGTAGCGGTATTTCCACCCACAAATGCAAAAACTTCTCCACTATCATATGGTTCCTGTGAGATATGACAATCACATCAACAAGTTGTTCCCCTAAAGTCGAGCCCATGCTCCCATCTTTAAGTTCTAAAGGGAGACCGCAAACTTGAACCCAGATTGTCATTATGCCAAGGTCAACCCCCTACGAGTTTCCCTTGCCGTCAAACTCGGCGAAGATGATTCCATCTCGCTTGTAGTGCCATGGTCGGGCCTTCAAAACGAACCGCCGATCTTCCTCGGCAGAGAAGTTGAGGACGAACCTCCTGTCACCGTTGGCCACCTCTTGAATGGTGAACAATCCTTGCAACCTCCATGCCAAAGTTCCACGGAGTTTGTTGAAGATGATCTGCGGGTTCACTTGGAAAGGCGATATAAGACACCCCACCACCAGGAAGCCACTGATTTCCCTCCTCGCGGCCTCCATATAGATGAATAGGGGCGAGCCATCACCTTAGGGGCGCCTTGACGTCGCCTTCCCCTTTGTCTCTAGGATACAGGCTAGAACAGAGGCTACCCCCCCTTTTGTTGTCGCCGACGACTGCAACCCAGTTGGCATGGCCGCAACTCCCCCCGAAACCTCTCCTCCCTCTAGACCAACTGCCCCACTCCCCTCCACCTTCTTCCTCTCTCCATGAATGGCACACAAGATTGTAGGTACAGGAGTTTGGGACTGAATTTTGCCTCTAAAGAAGACTCCGAAGAATAAACACACAAGCTCCTGTCCTTGATATAGGTCCCTTTAATTCCAATCAGAGTAAAAGACTAGAAGAATTTGACATAATAACCGAAGAGAATGTTCTTGAAATTACAGTTTCCAAGAGTAAATCATGTTGATTAATCCTTTTCCCCTAACTACACAGGACCCCTCTGCCCCCTGATTCTTCTTCCCTCTATTAACAACAGTCAAAAAATCAAATTCTTTCCTATCCCTAACATAAGAATTTCCTTCCAAATCAATGGAGCTCGCAATGGAAAACACCCCCCACCCTTGACAGAGAAAATTTCCTCTCTCGAATTTTCTTCTGATCCGCAGACCGCTGGAGGGTTCGCCTCGATTTGGCCTTGATTTTGCTCCATTCCTGGGAACTCCTTGGACCCCCAAGCGTGCTCACCCCCGTGCAGGCATCTCCCCCCGTCGTAGGAGCCCCCGAAGTCTCCACCGACATCTCACTCACTTTCCTTCTCCATTGCCGTGATATTGCGGGAGCTCCGATTTCTTTTTTTTTTGCAAAACCGCCTCCACTACTATCTCTCTAATAAATGACTCATGGGGTTTGTTATTTTATGGATCCCCTTCTATGCACTCTACGGATTCTAGTTAGGTGTCTTTTTTAGATTGGATATTAAAGGGGACAAGGGTCCCACACACTTTAATATCATCGTGTCTAGGATTATTTGGTAAATCATCTACAACAACATGATAAAAAATATCTATGGGTCGAATACAAAGCAAGATGTACACGTGTGAGAACTTGTTTGTTTCCATTATTGCTGTGACAGAGTAGACTTTTGTGGTGAAGGTTGGTTGTTGAAGATGCTCTTATATGAGAAGGATCACTACCCCACGACAAACTAGATAGAATAGTTATATGTATAAACATTTAATTATACGTATGGAATATTACTCCCTCTACCAAGTCCTTTTGTTCTCTTTAGTTAGGGCATAACTGCTTTTTAGTGATCCTATCATGTGTAACGCCTTTCTCAAAAAAGTGCATGACATGTGCCTAATCAAATAGCTTAGACGAGTTAATGAAACAACTTATTGGTCCAAAAACGCGATGACATGTCCCAAATCACAAATCCCGCACTAAATTACATAGACGTGATTATGAAACAACTTATTTGTACAAAACCTCCATGACATGTCCCAAATCACATAGCCCCTGTAACATATACGTGACACTTTGATCCAAAAAATATGTGTCGTGTTTTGCCCAAAACTTTGACATTTCCTAGATTTTTTTAGGAAAGGAGGATCATCTACAGCCTCTTGATCATGACATGTCCCACTCCCAGATAACATAGCTCATTAAATAGCTTAACTTGTTATGAAACAATGTATTCTTCAAATGCCGATGCTTCTCTACAAAGAATACATCTTTCATGGATGAATGCATGTGGTAGTAGCTTTAAGAGGACGCCTTGAATGGATGACACAAGCCCCTTATCTATTTGGGCTCTCAAATACTTATTCTCCTCTTAGAGAGAGGTGCAATCATGAACAAAGTTAGCCGTACAAGAATCATCACTCAAATCAACATGATGGACGAAAGTAAGATCCTTAACGGTAGTAGCTTTAAGTGGAGCATAAGACTCGATGAGGGCAATGAAGTCTCCTTTGACTACCTTGGAACTTTTCATGGAGCTCATATTCCGCAACAAGTTTCGTGTGATCGACTAGACACTTTTCATTGTTACCCTTAAGGACATATTTATTATCAAGAGCAATTTGCAAGGCATCATTAGTTTTAACAAAGTCAATTTGGTAAGATGGCATGGCTTCCTCAAGTGAAGCCCTCATGACTTTCTCCTCATTGAGTCCGTGCTCGAGGAGTTCCACTCACCCTTTTTCCTCTATAAGGAGGTTTTCAACATTCTCAATAAAGTCAACGCATTCGGCGAGTGACTTAAGGAGACCCTAAAGCGAGCACGAGCCTTACCATGAAGAGTTTTCATGAAGGCCATCAAGGATTCCTCATCATTATCCACACCTTCATCAGACTCATCCTCTAACTCATCGCATGATGCATTGGGAGTGTTGAAGGTTGGCTTAGGAGAGTTGGACTTTGTTATTACCTCTTTGGCCATGAGGCAACGATGAGTGATGAGCTTGTTCTCGTTGGGGTATTCAAAGAGACCGGTGGTGGAGGAGGTAGTGGCGTGTGCGACAATGGCGACCGTATCGACATGATCATCATCTCCATCATCTTCATCTCCAGACACGTACTCCTCATGAACAGGAGCCTTATCATCATGCAGTTCAGCTAGATCATTGCCTGAAAGAATGAAACTAGTATCAACTTATTGCCAACCATGCTTTCTACCAACTCCACCAACCCCAGACGAGAATATTGATTGCGATTTATTCGCACCTCAGCGCACAACTAGTGCCTCTACTCCACCTACTTCTTGTGCCGACTTCGCCGGCCTCTATCAAGTGCGCTCGCCATTTACTCCATTAATGCGTCGAAACCTACTTGATTCTCATTTTCATTTCGTCTTTTCTCTTGGTGAACTTGGAGAATTTCTTCTTCTTGAGTACAAGCTTCTCAGACTTGTCTTCTCATCTCCCATATGGGCAATCACGCACAAAGTGTCTTGGGTTATCACAATTGTAGCACATTATTCTTCCAAAAGATCTTCCATTGTGGTTCTTCCTCTTATTTTCCTTGGTACCCGAATATTCCTTGACCAAAAGGACCAATTCTTCAGCAAAGTCATTTGTCAGGAAGGTGGCCTCAACTTCTTCCTCAACACTATCTTCAACTTCATCTTCTTCCTTAGATGAATGCACAACCACTTTCTTGGCTTTCAAAGAAAGGTGTGTGTTCTTGGTCGCTTGAGTAATACCAAAGGTCTTCTTGGACTTGGTCTCCAAGAGATCATGAGTGCATAAGGTTGATACAACTTGATTCACGGTCAACTTGTGGTAGTCCGGGCGTTGATTGACCATCATCACCATAGTATGCTTCATTAGGACCATGTCATCAATGAACTTGTCCTTGATAAAATTGTCATTTGTCCAAGAGCATCCAAAGGTTCTCAAATTAAGTACAAGAGATTTCAATCTTCGATACAACTCATCCGTGGTCTCACCATCTTTCCTCGAAAATAATTTGACCACTTTCTTGAGCAAGGCCAACCGGGATCTTTGAATGTCTTCATCACCTTCAAGTGCTCCCTCGAGGCAATCACAAATTTCTTTGGCGGTCCTAAAGAGAGCAATGGAGTCATTATTGTCATCAATCACTGCAATAAATGATATGTTAATAGCGGTAGCACTGAGTTGATCGTCAATGACTTCCCTCAGAGTGAGACTTGTGTGATCCTTGGGCTTGGAACCATTGGCCACAATGGACCATAGTTGCATTGTAGAACTGCGAATGTGAGACTCCATATATAATGTGCACTTAGCAGACACATTAGCCTTCAAAAGGGGCGGAGACCAACATGATTAATGCGGGGGTGTTGCAAGTGTTGTGGTGAGTAGAACGACTCCACATAAGTATACTTGGGAACGCTTGTGTGAGTAGGTGATTCAAGGTGTTTTCTCGTGCCATCCACATCTTGGAGTTCATTTGGATCAATGGACTACATGAGGATGTTGAGGGCTTTAAGAGCACATCAAATTCCTCCTTGACCGAGGAACAAACCTCTTTCAACATTGCAAATTTGAAGTTCGCAAACATTGAAAGAATATCTGTCATGGTTAAGGGGGTAGCCGGAGCAATGGGGGCTACGGGGATGGCGACAGAAGGTTGTTGAACCTCTCCATCGCGTCAGGAAGTATTGACCATCCGTCACAAGCGGTAGTCGACCACCCTAGTCCTCTATAACTTTCATGTCTGGTAAGGTGGTTAAACCTTATAAAAGAGGGGTGGTGGGGCCTTGAATGCCAATTGAAAGGATCGATAAGGTTAACTAGAGAGGTTTAATAGGATACTACACATTTAAGCTTACTTACCAATTTTTATGTTAAGATGATAAATAAGGTTCACTAGAAATGCAACTAGGTGAACACAACCTAAACATCAACTAGGTGAACACAACCTAAACTTAAAGCAAGGTATGCTAGGCAGAAAATCAAGATGTCAAGACATCAAGCATACAAAGCAAAGCAAAGTGCGGGAAAGGATTAACCACAAGTGAGTCGATGATGTGTATTTTATCCCTTGGGAAAGAGCTAATCTCCGTTAGAGTGGTGCCGGAGCCAATGCTTCTGGAATGCCAAAGAAGGCTTATTATATTCTTCTAGAGTTACCCCCAAAGGATGACCCTCGAATCACTCGGGGTTGCCCTTGAAGGCGACCACCTGTAGGACCGAAAGTAGGTCTAGAGGGGAGGGGGTAATTAGACTACTTTCCAAATTAGTGATTAATCTTTTCCCAATTTTATTTCTCTGTAGATTTAGCAATCCTAAACAAGTACAGAAACACCCTACACGTGCCAATCTAATCATAGTTAGTGGAAAGTAAAGACATTGCAAGTGGTAGCAGTAAAGGGATGGGGTTGGAGATATGCAAACGCAATGGTGACACAGAAGATTTTGACTAGTGCTTCTGATAGGTGGTGCTATCGTACGTCCACATTGATGGAGGCTTCAATCTCAAGGATAACTATTGCGTGAGCCCATGGAGGGCTCCACCCACAAATGGTCCACGAAGAAGCAACCTTACCTATTACACCGTGGCCTATGTCCACGAAGGACTAGTCTCACTCGGGGTAGATCTTCATGAAGTAGGTGATCTCGTTGCCCTTACAAACTTCTTGGTTTCCCTACACGATTCAGAGACCCCCAAGCACACCTAATCAATCTAGGAGGCACCACCCTCAAAAGGTAATATATATTGTTGTTGTTGATGAACTCCTTGCTCTTGTGGTTCAAAACAGAGTCTCATAAACACTCAAACACTCTCTTGCTGATTTTGGCTTTGGAGTAGTGGAAAAATTGGGTGGAAAAGAAATAAAGGTGGCTAGATAACAAACTTCTATGGTTGGAGTGGAATCCCTTTGATATCAACAGGATGACAAGCTCTCTCTTAGAAGAATGGACATGGGAAGTGTATGTTTCGCTCTAGTTGCTCTCTAAGAGTTGGTGGAATGGGTGGGGGTATGTATAGGCAGCACCAAAAATACAACCGTTACACACCTTTATGCACTACTCGGTGGGACCGCGTGAAACCACTCGGTGAGACTGCCTAGTACAAAAGGTTTGAACTTTGTGCTTTTCGGTGAGATAGGATGAAACCATTTAGTGGGACCGAGATGAGATAATCTAAGGGAGTGTTTAGTTCAAGAACCAAATGGGATGGAATGTCATGGTTCCATTCTAGTAAAATGGGTCGGTAGCACTCCTATGTTTGGTGTAGTCAAAATGTGGAATTTATCGGTTCCATCGCTGTGTTTGGGTTAAGAGATAAATATGTATAATCATATCAAGTAACCATGCACCGATGTGCTGAACAAGTTAAGCTAAACTGCATAAGATCACATAAAATTGCAGCACTGATGTACACAAGAAGTACCAAATTGTACAACTGTTGCAACTAGCATTTTTATACAAAATTAAAACTGTGTATCCAGATAAATCCATTGTGCTCTTCTTAATCATGTCAATATATTAGTTTCTTCGAGTAACCAAGACTTGTGTGATAAAAAAAATCCAGTTTGTAATATAGGTCAGCACCCCTTCTAGTATGCAGCAACAAGAATGACACATGCTACAACAACACATCCGAGAGCTGGGCCATTGTACATGCCGAGCTGTACGTCTTGGACCTATCCAAGAGCTGGCTCGCCAGCCGCATCTCGATGAGTTCTTGAGAAGGAGCTTGAGGTGGACATAGCAGCGACGTACTTAGCGCCGAGCTCGAGGCGGAGGAGGGGGGCCTCTGAGGGCGAGGATGGTGTGTGTGGGGATCACAGGGAGAACGGGAGGTGGAGGATGCAGGTGGCCGCTGCCTCCCCTCCCATAGATCAGGCAACCTCTGCCTTTCCCACGAATCAGATAGCAACCGTCCCCAAGCACTGGTCGGCACCCTTTGGTGGCTAGTAAAGAGGGAGCATAGGAGATGCCGAGGAGAGAGAGAGAGGTGAGAGGGGAAGAGTGGCGGCTGTAAAGGGAGAGAGATGCGAGAGGATAGGATACGCCGAGCCCGAGAGAGAGACGATAGGGACGTGGTTCTATGTGGTTCCTCAGATTTAGAGGAATCACTTTTTTTTGAAAAAAAAACTCATGCTTTATTCATTCAAAACAACCATTACATCGTTTATGAGGAAATGTACAATTTCAGTATTTGGCTCCTCAAACCAATTAGAAATGAATGAAAATCTAGCCAATCTAGCAAGTTCGCGAGTAACTTTATTTACTTCTCTATTACAATTATCGAATCTAGAAATAGTAAAATCACAAGCTAAATGAAAACAATCGTCAATAACTGCCGCCGCTGCTCCTGACGATCTTCCTCCTTCCTTCATGGTATCAATCACCTCCATATTTTCCAAATTAATAATAATGCGATTGCTTCCTGTCCTTTGAGCAAGGGACAAACCAAATCTTAGGGTCTGGGCTTCAGCCATCAGAACATCCGTGCACTAGTCAGTCTTATCGTTCCCCCCAACAATAAATCTACCTTTGTTGTCACTTAGGATTGCTCCCATCGTATCCCTAAGTAAATCATGGTCAAAAGAAGCATCAACGTTAAGTTTAAGAAACCCTACCGGTGGGCAAGAGCATCCTCTTTTTTTCATGGAGACCTTTTGCGAGCAAGCGGTACCAAAATTGGCCGTAAGAACCCGGATTCCCATTGAAATATGGTGTGCATTCTGAATGGCCTCCTTGTGAACAAATTTACGCCTTTCCCACCACAGGTACCAGGCTGATATGGCAATCATTTCACGTACATTTTTGATCCCTAAAATACACAATTCATGATCTTGCATTGAAAGTAAATATTCCTCTTCACCCGCACGATCTACTTGACAAGCTATATCGATAATATCATCCATACCTAGCGTCCTCCATAATTTAGAGGAATCACTTGTTTCAACATATCAAACGAATATGCCATTCCAGGTAATGAGTGTGTTCTAGTTTATGGACACAACCAAATGCGAGAACGACCTGCGGGTGCGGGACAAACCCGTTACGTTCCATCTGGTGATTGGAACCAAACACACCCTAAGCACTTTCCACACTTCGGAGTCACCAACTGAATGCAATCAAAAATTCCGATTGAATTTCAGTTGGCAACAGAAGGTTGGCCAGCGCACGTCGGTGGGACCAAAGGATCAACTCGGTGAGACCGAGGTTCTTGTTTTAGGCAAATACTATGTCATGTGTATCTTGGTGAGTCCAGATGAATGTGTATCGGTGGGACGGATATTGACTTTAGTGTTTTGACATAGTTGAATGTGGGAAAATGTTTGAGGATTTTGGAGCAATCTCTAAGCACTTGAGTAGTGAGACCACTATCATAACCTCATTCCCATCTAATATTATTGGCTTTCCTATGGATTCAATATGAACTTGGATCACTCAAATATAAGATGAAGAGTCTTGAGTCTTCGACCAACACTTGTCCTTAGCATTTTGAGGGATCCACCTTCACATCCTATGTTGTACCTAAATTGAATTCTTTCCTGAAATATTGTTTGAGTAACCATTAGTTCAATGAGATACATGATGTGATAAATTGCCAAAACCACCCAGGGATTAGATGCACTTTCACCACCACACCTTTACATACGTCTACGGAGCACACCACAAGCATGGAAACTTCCGGAGGAACCTCTAACATTCTAGGAGCCCAAGCTCCAAGAGTAACAAGTTCCTAAAAAAGAGCGAGTTGGGGCAACACAAATCTGTATGGATCTCCTCCAATCCCTAAAGAATCGGAGTGTTTGCCAATGGTGGAAGAGAGATTGAATAAGATTAGGGTTCAAGGTGGGATAAGGGTGAGTATTTATATCCTGCAAAAGGTAAGTAACCGTTGTCCAGTCGACACCTCCGAGCACCCGAACTAACCAAAGACAGCACAGGTATTACCGGGCACCCATACCAAACTATCGTTGAGCACCAGGGACCATTGGGTATCCAGGAGTCCAAGACCCCGGTGTTGGAAATAGGCTCGAGAGGCAATAATAGTTGTATTATTTATTTTGACACTTATAATTCAATGTTTATATTCTATGTTATAGCTGCTATAGTTCTTGAATATGTGATTCAGAGGAAAACCCATAAGCACGTGTAGAGTTATAAACGGTAAAACTCGATTCCTAGTCTCTCCTCTAGGATTAGCTCAGGTGTTGCATGATGGTTATGTTTTCCTGATCATAGGCATAAGTTAAGTGTAACAAGGATGCCGACAACTTTGATAGTATGATGTTAGAAGAACAATCATATTTAATTGACCCAACTTGTTAGTTGTACTTTGAGATGGCTAGTTCCTTAGACCATGCGAGTATCAAGTCAATTCATACTAGACAATGCTCTTTGGGTTTGCTCCAACGTCATCTATAACACGGTGATCATAACGACAACTTACAGGTTCATTGGAAAGTTTGACAAGGGGAAAGACAGCTCTAGAGTGGGATTTTCTCCCCCGACGATGGAAATATACTCTTAGAGCCCTCTCGGTGTGAAGGCATCCATTATTGTCTAGCCAGCCACAAGTGACTAGCTCACAGGGATGTCGAAACATGACAACGAGAAAGAAGAACAAAACCGGTAACAAAGAAACCGCTATACTGAGCATGAGAATGACCCCAGGAGGATACTGATATATCTCCCCTCGGGTTTTGTAAAGCATCACAAATCAAAGGGAATAGCATATTATAACCATTAGTTCACTCAAATATCATTCATGTGGATATAGGGGTCAACATGGATGTCCACGGTTTTGATGTTGATCATTGAACGAAAGGAAGTTTGTTCATGTATATATTCCACCAAACCTAAAGGGTCACACACTTAAGGGAATTATGATCTATCGATTTCTATAGGAAAATATTACCAGAAGAGTTTTGGGAATAAAAGAAATAGTTTCGAGAGAAACCAGTAGTGTTTCGGGGTTACCAAAAATGTTTCAGAGAATACCGGGTAATATCAGGTAATGCAATATTGGCGGGAAAATGTTTCTGGGGATCTAATATAAATAATAGAGAGCTCTAATGTTGATTAAGAGGCTCCTAGGATTTATTTAGGGCTATGAGCTAATGATAATAGCTAAATGCCACATAGGGGAAAGTTATGGCCATATGGGCCTAATAAGGTTGTGTCACACAACTAAAGGACAAGCTTGGTTGTGTGTGTG